>QTSX02005915.1:0-125653 GCA_014839935.2 Entomophthora muscae | reverse complement strand
GAGTTTAGAGATCCTAGCTTTTGATGTGAGGCTGGTTTTTTAAGTTTGTTATATTTGCTTTCAAAGCCATCTAACTTTTGTCACTTATTTTTTATTTTCTAAGTTGATCTTCCTGGGGTCTAAGATCTGTTTTAGAAGTCACAATTCCCCAAATCCATTTTTTAAAATGATTATCTGTGCCATTATACACTAGTAAAAAGGGGTAAAATCTAAATAAAAAACATAAAAAAAATCTCAGCCTGGTCCATGGGATTACCTTGCATTTAGCTGCTGATTATCAGTTTGAGGGCAGCAAGATGTTCTGTCAAATATTTTGGACAGCAAAAGTTTCTATCATTTTGATGGAAGATTGGTTGAAAGAGCTAATTTTAAATATTTTTTCTATTTTCTTTTGATTAGCATAGTTTCAATCATGCTTAACTTAAGCCAATACTTTTTAAATTCCAGAGGTCATTTTCCATCATATGGCTAAATTTTATTTTTTGCTTTATTTTTTATATGAAGATGTAAGGAGATTTCAAATAAAAAGTTCAATTCCATACCCTCTTAAAACAGGCATATTTTTTCAACCCTGGTAAATTCAAACTGGCATCTAATATACATTAATGTAATATAAACTCACCTAAATATTTCTATTCTTTGATCTTTAATGTTTTCTTTAAAATTCAATAAAGAAAAAATAACAGGCTTTTAAATTAAAGTTTAATAATGTTAACTTTTTTTATTTTATAATTAATACAGTAGTTTTAAAAGCTATGGCGACAAGCAAAAAACAATCCAGATTTAAACGAAATGAACTCAGATTTAAACGAAATTAAAAATAAATGAATTTATATTGATTTACAATAGATTTGGGTTCATTTAGATTTTGCTTAAATCTGAATTCATTTCGTTTAAATCTGGATTGTTTTCGCTTGTCGCCATAGCTTTTAAAACTACTGTAGTAGTGTCTTAATATTAACAATGAATTTCACTGATTAAAGCTTAAGCAAAAGGGTCCAGACATTATATTTTTGTGTACCAAATTAATGTTTTTGGCTTTTCCGAAGCAGCTTTTCTTTCAACCAATAGGGATTAAATGCTCCAAACCTCAAACCTTTTAGCTGTCCAAGGGTTTTAGATGGCAACTGTGGTAAAATTTATGGTATTGATATAAAAGTGAGAATCTAAAATGGGGCAAGTTGATCCTCTTTAAGTTTTCAGATGGCTTTTCACTGTAAATTAATCAGTTTTTATTATCTTTTTTAGCGGATAGAAAAATAAAAAAGCATTATATATCTCCCTGATAATTTTAATCCCAGTTAAGTTGATTTAGTTAACTTGGAAATTTAAAAATTGTCAACTTGCCACTTTTAGATTCTCACTTTTGGATTCCGACTTTCATATTCATACAGCCGAGCTTACCAAGGTTGTCTCTCAGATGCTATAAATTTTGGGTTTGAATGATTACTGATATTTCACTTAATAAAAATTGCTTAGCTACTTATATCTAAATTTTGAGAAATAATTAGCTATTTTTTATTTAATTTGTCAATAAAATTTTATGGTTTAGGCTTTTATTTTTATTTTTTATTAAAATTTATTACTTTAAGTTGATTTTTAGTTGATGTCAAAATTTAAGCCTATTTTAATATGTATTTTTTATTGACTGTCAAAGTTAGAAATTAGTTGGATTTGATTTTTTAGGGAAAATTGGCTGGTTTTTGTTTGTGCTTAATTGGAGTGATGGAAACGCAGTGTTTTTTATGTTCGTTGGCAGAAAGTTGGTCGAAGGAACAAAAATTGACGGAACATCTTCCTGCCCCGAGTGTGACGTAACAGAGCAGAAAATATTCCAGAATAAGTATATTTCCGAAACCCTGGTATCAGCTTATGCTAGGGGTATGGTGCTATACACCAGAGCAAGCTTTAATTTTCTCGTTGGCCTGGAAAGTAAATGTAAGAAGACCAAAGGTGCTTTAGGAAGTAGGTAGGCTGGCAAATGCGGTGTATTCATGTGAAAGGACGTTGGTGGAATGAACATGCAGGCTTAGGTCTCTGAAGCACATGCCTTTGTTAAGACATTAATCATTCCAAACTTTAAAACATTACTCTTCTTAATTGAAACATTCTTAATTGAAACATTCCTTATTGAAACATTACTAACGTGAATCAGACATGTTAGCTTGTAGGACCATCTACAGCAGAGAGTATAAGAAAAGCACTGGTTCCCAGGAATAATTTCTATTCCACATACCTTTCACGTGAGCATCCCATCGCCTTTAGAAGGCACCCTTCTATTATTGAATTTGGCTTGAGTTTAACCCTGAAACTGATTGGATACTCTTAAGCTCTGTCAACAAGCTTCTACGCAGCAGAAAATTGTACCTTTTTGATTGGATGAGTTTTTAAATCTATTGGGTCAAACCCATCCCACAGGAAGCTGGCTTGAGATTGGAACTTAATAAATTTGAGTGTACATATTTTTTCAGAAAGTGATACATTATTTTGCGTCAAGCGAGAGTGGTACTAGAATAAAATTTACCTCAATTCCCTAGATTCACAACATAAAAAGTTATGCTTCAGTTTCTACAAAGAGAATATTCCATGGTGATACGGTAGACTGTGCGCTTCGCCCATAGCTCATACTGGGCCAGCGTTTTTAAAATCCACATTTATTTTTTTGCTCCATTAATTAGATAAAAATTTAAATTTAAATAATTTTGAAATCGTCTATAAATAAAGGAACTGCAATCCATTTGTTTGTATGTTGGATAGGCATTGTTCTTTCAATTGGATCCTTTTGGCTATCGGAGTGGTGGGGGTAGTAACAAATATGGTACTGATGTGGGTAGCTCACCGCACAAAGCGTCATACTTCAGAAATCAAGTTTGCCATGATGCTCTCCTTGGTGGATATGGCCCTTGCCGGCCTGATTATATTTACCAGCCTCACAAATAACTTTACCGACGCCAGCCCCGAGTCCTTTAAGATCTTTTGTCGGATCAAAGGGCCCGTCGACTTTATTCTGCTTTATTTTTCCCCGTTGTTGGTCGCCATTATTGCCCTGACGCGATACTACAAAGTCAAAGACTCCTATATCCCTTCCTTCATCTGGAGTGTTGTTGCCGCTTGTACTTGTATTTACGCTGCACTGGTTATCCTGGCCACTGTACGAAATGAGTTTCACATCTCTTTGTCTGGGTGCGATTGCACGCCGATAGCTGCTAACTCAAGTATCTCGGCCACAGTTCTATTCTTTCTTGGCCTGTCCATGTTATTATCACTAATGGTTACAATATTTTCATACCTGAGCATCCTCAGCTTCATCAAAAGAGTCCAATCAAAAAGTGGACGGGGCCAGATACACGGCCATCATCTAGTTTTGATTCGAGTCACCACAATCAACGTCATCTACTTTCTATCTATCGCCCCCTCATCAATCCTAATTATGCTAGAAGCCACCCAAATCACCAATCAGTCTAGCTTATGCAACGTAACCATTTCCATTCTCGATGCCCTGAACAACATCGCCAACCCCTGCCTGGTTCTTTTTGTCCATCCCCTCATCTTTGACCAGCTTCGCGCCTCATTCCAAATCAACCTCTTCAATTTCCCACAATCCAATCCACTCCCTACTCCAGATGGGCTTCCTTAACCCCAATACTATAGATATCTTATCTATGCAATCTTTTAAAATAAACCACATTCACAGCAGCGAAACTATTCATCCTCCTTATGAACTCATTCCTAGGACTCCATGATTTTAATTGTATCCAAACTCTAGTTGCTAAATGACTAAAGTTCAAATTGTCCTAAAAATATTATCTCTGTCCAAGATGTGCAATCACTGGACCTTACTTTTTAAATCATAATTCAGTGCAATCATCAAGCACCAACAAGATAACTATATCCTGATATGAAATTACAGATAGCTAACAGTTTGGTGTAGTAATTTTTGATATCTACATTTAAAAATACATCAAAAGATATTTTTATACAAAATAAAAATACAGCATAGCTCAAGTTATACAAATAAAATATATTATTTTTTTATAATTAGCCCAAACTCTAACAGATGGACCATGGACTCAACTTTATACATCACCCAATTGGGATAACATCCAATAATGCCACCACACCATCTTCACCAATACTATCCCACTAAGAATAATATTCACTCAAGCAACACAATCCTGAGCCACAAGGTTTGTTAAGGCTATCTAAAGAGCTTATTCACAAGGATATAAAAATGTTATCTTCTTCTCTTTAATAAAGATATAATTCACCAATTCCTTCATCATATTTATCCTATGTAATTATTGCCCATACCACAGTTAAAACAGTGGTAGTACAGGTAGATTTCCCCTATTCTACCAATTAGACAAATAGTAGTGTACTATAACATGCAAGCTTCACACACCCTACTTTTCATGGCCACCCTCATAAAATAATGACAAAGCTATGTCTTAAGGACAGTATTCTCATATAGATTGAATATCTGGAATAGACCTTTGATTCAGCTTCAAAACTCAACACTATCTCTAAATTGGGCAACCTACTATGCTAAGAAAAGCTATTTCCCCAAAATGATGCCCTCACAAGTTTTAGCCATAATGCGCTCTGAAGAGTATGGGGGTTTCTTTCATGAATATCAAACTCACCTATCCTTGGTCAAATAGCAAATACCAGGCTAGAGCAAAAGCAGTGCCTTAACACTTGCAGATCCAGCAACAGCGCCCATGTCAACAGTGGCCATGTCAGCAATATAGTAAAGTGTGAATCATGTTTTTAATAGTGTCCTCTTCTGGATGTTGACACTTTTTTAGTTAATGTAACACTTTACACTGAACTTTTTTAATATAAAAAATTATTAAAACTAATATATTATACTAAAATGACCCCAGCAAGCTCAAAAGCTCAATAAAACATATCATTACTAATAAGAATAAGGAGATATAATCAAGCATTTTTCAATTCACTATGTAAAAAACACTCTTTACTATAAAATTGCTTTTATCCCCATAAAAATTAAGGTGCTAATAAGACAAAAATAAAAATATTTAATAAATCATCACTTTTAAAAATATAAGAAAGTTATATTTTTATTACATTATACTTTTTATAAGCACAACTGAAAATATCTCATTCTTCACAGATAAATTATCAAAATATAAGGTATTTCTTATAAAAACTACCTTGAAACTATTCCTGAAACCTACCATTCATACCTAAAAAGATCATTAATATCCAAAAAATAAATAAACATAAAAATCTACAGGGGAAAAGTATCCAGGGAAAGCCCAGCAAGGTTTGGTGGGCTAACTAAAGCCATCAGCAAGGGCAGCTGCCACGTCCTCAAGGTATTTCTTGATCTCTGCATCCCTGTACTACTTTTTCACATCTTCTAGCCATTCTCTTGGTAGTCCTGGACCTTGGACTTCCTCTTTTTGGGGGCTGGCTGGTTAGCCAAGCCGCAGAACTTGGAGACATTACAGGCCTGCTCCTCCTGTAGCTTGGTGAAGAATTTGTTGAACTTAGGGTCCACACCAAACTTGGTCTTCAGGTGCTTGTGCCATACCTCACGTCAGGAGGTGGTCTTCATCTCCTGGTCTAGCCAGGTGCTCTGGCATTTCTAAGGAGAAGTGGCCCTGCTCTTCCCTCTCCTGGAAGTCACTGTCTTTCCTACCCATTGCCCCTTGAAGTAATCACGGTAACCCTTGAAAATGGTGAAGCACTTCTTAACATAAGCATCCTCCAGTATGACCTCAAAGCCAAGCAATTATGCTCAAGCTGCACAGAAGCCAAGGCAGCAAACTGGGTGATGGCAAAGCAGCACTTCCCTTTACCATCATTAATATTCTTGTTGAAGAGCTGCTTATTGCTTTTAAGATGCTTGATGAGGGCCTGCCTAAGATTGAAGAATCAGCCCTTTACTTCCCCATAAAAGGTGGCCTCAAAGGCTTGAAACTGAGCAAGCTCAAAGTACATTATAATAACCTTTGGCCCAAGTGAGTGCACATGAGCTAGCTGCTCAGCAGCTAGGGCAGACTCATCCTTCTCAGTGGAGGAAGGGTTTGCTCTAGTGGTGTGGGTGGGAGGGGGAGCTGGTTGGGGGGAAGGAAGCTCAAAGCATCCTGGACAATTTCAAAAGCTCTGGTGTAGACTTCAGTCTTAGCATCAGGGGGAGGAAGAAAACAAGGGTGATAACCTGGGTGTTGAACTGCCCATGCAGGGCCTGAAGTTTCATGAACAGGGTGGGACAGACTGCAAAAGCGCCATCCCACAGCCAGGTGGTAGCAGTGTTGAGCTGCTCCAGGTTTGGGCTGTGGTGCAGGCAATGGTCCTATCCTCCACTCCCTGCCCATTTTCATGCAGTAAGAAAATATCTCTATTTTCAGTTCTCTTGAGGGCATCAGAGAGGACCTGGTCTTCAATGATAGTGGTGCTCTTGGCCAGGGGTTTGAGGCTTGGCACCTATTGCTGGCAAACTTGATTAACTGGCTGTGGGTTGGCACTATCTTCAAGTTGATGGGGGAGTAATTGCAGGAAAGCATAGCCAGCTGGGTAGGGGAAAGGTCCTTCAAGGTGGGAATAATCTGCACCAGATACCACTTCAGGAGGCAAGATATGGTGGTATTGGGCATCACACAAGTGTGCTTGTCCTTGATAGTTTGGACCTTGTCCCAGTGCTTAGTGTTGAGCCAAACCAGACAGGAACAACCCCTCACAGGTATAGTGGCGGCTCTTGAAGCCCTGGTTGGCGTTGTTGTAGGAGTAAATGTAACCGTTAGCCACCATGACTGGCCCACACTTCATGCTCATTATGGGAAAGTACTTGGGAAAGGAGGAAGGAGCCTTAAACTTCCCATCATCATTGCAAATTTTGTGGGCCGTAATAGGGTCCCAAGGGCCAGCAGAAGCATGGTGGAAGTCAGGGAAGTAATCATGGTATGGCTTTGAATCATCCCCAGATGAACTGAAACGGGGGAGCTTGGTGAGGGGGGAGAAAAAGGGGCTTGTTGTGGTGCTTCTCATGTGTGGTAGACTTATCCTTGGGAGGAACTTTTGGGTTGAGCACTTCTTCTTGGTAGGCTCTTCATCTGAAGCCAAGTTATAGAAACTGTGATATGCAAGGGAACCATCAGATTTCTTTCCCCTAGTGGAGTTAGCTGGGCTCTGCTCAGGGGAGGGCTTAGGGGCAGCCTTATTTGATGATGAAGACTTCTGCTTGGGGGTCTTGGGAGCCTTGGTGGGACACTTGGTGCCTTTGGGCTGTTGTGAAGTGCTTTTGTCCTATAAATAATAAGTAACAAGTTCTAAGGTAAAGCAAAGTCTTTTAAAAACAGAGCAACTATAAAACATAGTATATTAAAATTGAACCTTATATGGCTTTTATTGAAATTTAAAATATAAAAAATATTGTAGAACCTTTTATTTCTTTAGAGTTTATATAACAAGTTAAAATTTAGGAGAGATATGCAAAAGTATTAATTTAAGAGAATCATTTTATTTTAAAAGGTAAAAAATATATAAGAAAATAATAATATAACATGTTAAAATTTCAGATGTTTTTTGTTATGTAAAACATAAAGTTTTATATATGCAAAGTGAAAAGTGTTAACATTATGAATGACAATTAGCAAAAATAAATGCTGAATTCACACTGTCAATTAAAAAAATGTTGACATTATCAGAGACAACATTGGCACTTTAATATTATTTTAAAAATTACTATGTTTTTTACAGTATACTTGATTAACTTTAAGCAAACCAGAAAATATTAACCATTTTAGTGTGCTTTTTCTCACAATAAAATTAAAAAAAACCATATAAAAATAAAAAAAATAATCAAAGCTCTCTATTTATTAATTAAAAATGATGTTTTGGGGGTGGAAATATTATATTTTACCATTGCACTTATGTGAAATTCTTAAGAAAGCTATATTCAGTAATGAAAAAGGTAAAGTGTCAACTTTGCCACTTACAACAAACCCAATAGGTGGTGGCATAGTAATTTAGGCTTAATTATGCCACTCTGATTTGTTTAAATCTACTTGGGCAGACTATCACAAACAAATAAACAATATTTCTTAATGTCAAAATTATTTTTAATAATAAATTCTATAGTAAATTACATAGTAACTTTCACTTAAATTATTGGATTGTTGTTAGCCACCAATACATTTAATATATTAAAGATGGAATAAGTACCACATATAAATTTATAAGATGAACATTTCAAAAATCAGCTATATGTGCATTATTTATTTCAATATATTAATTTAGTAAAAAAAATTAAAGTGTGTGATTGATTTTTTTATTGTTGATGTTTCAGTTTTGCTATTAAAAATAAGTTTGGCTTAAAAAGTGTTGACATTGACACTTTTACATTGTGAAAAAAATTGATAAAAGATATTTTTATTAGCAAATGTAAAGGAAAACCCGGGTTAAATTGAGATTTTAATTAAGCTTAATATTAAATTGTGTCAAAATGGCCACAATTTTGTTGTGTTTTTTGGGTTTGCACCCCTGAACACTTTAATAAATGAGAATTAAGCTTTTGCAACTAGCAAAAAACATAGTAGTTTTAAGATTTCAAGTCAATAGTGGCCATGTTGACAAAGTTCTAACATAGCCACTGTCAACATGAGTGATGTTGCCACAGATTCTACAGTTACAGTATGCCCAACCCAAAAGTGGTGGAATGGTCAGCCAAATTTCACACAGCTACCCATACCCAGAAGAACCTGGGACAGTTTCTAAGGTAATTATTGGCTGTAGATTAGCTCAAATCAAGAAGGATAGTAAAAATGTGAGGTTTGTATGGGTTTGTGATAAATACATCACCTGGCACCCCATAAAAGTCATTTTTAGCCCTCTGGCAGATATGGACCCCTGTTACAGTATAAATAAGATTTTTCAGAGTCACGAAATCCCAATGGAATCAGTAAACCTTGAGAGTCCCTAAAGTTAATCCAAATTAGCTTCCAGTACCAAAAATTCCTCTGTAAGCACACCAGGCTGTTTCAAAAAGAAACTGGAAATAAATCCCTTCACCAACAACCAGGAAGCGCTGCATAGCCAAAAGGATATATATACAGCAGCAATTACCCCAGATTTTCAACACAAAGCTGCAGTACTCATTCCTACAGCATCTTTCACATGAAAGCTGTGCTGAGGCTGCTTTATAAGTAAGATATAGGAGCCTGGGAAGTATCATTGGGTTATAAATTTATGGCTAAATACTAGCCAGGGATTAGTCCTTCAGGATGGATTAAAAGTGCTGTACTTCAAATCCCTAGGATTTGTAAATGTTATTATGCCATCTTTGGTACAACCCCTAAAAGTTGGATACCAGTATTATACTTCTAATAAGCATAAAACAAAAACAAAGGAAGATAATTATGGCTTTATTTGCTATAGAAAAAAAGTATTGTAGATTAATTTTCAACCCTGTTGAGATAAAAAAATCTTAGTCTAAAAATGAAAACAACTCAGTCTAAAAGCAAGATCAAAATAGATCCAAAGCTATCATAATTTATTATAAAATCTTGATTTTTGATTTTGTTTTTAGACCTAGATTTTTTATCTCAACAAGTTTGAAAACTACTGTATAGTAGGAGAGCAAGCCACATAGTGTTGATTTAATCATGGCAGCCACAGGGATTCCAATAATCCAGATTCCCATGGAACTCAAATATTTGATCCTAGTGAGGTATCTAGATTGTATTTTAGTACCATCTTCCTCTCAGTGATTGAGCCATTTCTTGGGGAACTTGTTTCCTGTGAGAGATTAATTCTCAATGTTGTATCATCTCTCCTGGGGTTATTAGAAGTTGTATCATTTGGTAACTTTTTAAGGCTATACAGTTATCATGCTTTATACTTATCCTGTTTGGCCCCAGATATTGTTTGCCAGGTGTGGGTCCCTTTGCCTTGCCTCAATTTGAATCCTCTGAGCCTGATGTAGGAAATCAACTTTAGAGCTGTTTATGTGCCAATTCTTTTTATTGGTAGGAATTGTTGGGATTGACTTCCATATCAATCCCTGGTCCTCTAGGCTAGGGTCAAGTTTATGTTGGTTATGGTTGGCTACCAAGATTTCATCTCCTACTTGTAATATCTCAAGTTAGAATGATATGACCTCTCCCTCTGTTGAGAAACTTGGATTATTGCTGGTATTTTCAAAGCTACAGATAGATGTTAGCCTTGCCAATGTACTATGCCTAATTTATGCAAGAGCGCTACAGACTACAATAGAATAAAACTTTGAAGATAATTATGTTTATTGAAACTGGAGTACAATCTAGCCAGCAGCTGCAATCTATCCAAGTGTAACTAAGAACTTGTTGTTAACCTTTCAGGCGTCTGTATCAATATATACTGCAACAATCCTTGTTCTTTTTCTTGTCCTTTCAGACAGTTCTCAGTGGCTAACTTTGCAATAGGTCCATCTTTGCTGGCTGCGCCTATCCTGATTGGCTGTCCTTGGCACGTGTTTTGCTACTGGCCTTAGCAGGCGTACATGGCACTTCAGCTACAGCCTACACTCTTCTTGAGCTAGCCTACTGTCATTTATTGATTGGCTGTATCTTACACACCTATTATTGCACTAGGAAACTACGCCATATTTAGTTGACACTTATAAATGGTCCTTAATCTGTCTTCCAACATTGGAAGGTAGAATTCTGGTATTCCATTTGTAGGGCTTAATCAGTGGTCCTTTTCTGGCTAGCAAGCCTTCTGCTTATTAATGCAACAGATCAAATTGGGGATATTACGCTGTATACTTACTACACTTGATAGAATATTAGCCTAGTGATAATACAGCGTGTAACTGATAATGATCTGCATGTAATGATTAGCCTGATCATTTATTGTCAATCAGCCTAATCTCACATTTCTCCCCCTCTTGACCATAAATAGGGAGGGTAAGAAGAGGATCAGGCATTATGGCTTTCTCAACCACGTCTTCCCAGCTTAGCAGTAAAGAGGAGTACCAGGAGTTCTTGGCGACCATGTCAGAGGAGTGTCGTCAAGAATTCAACCGCCAGAGCAAGGAGGCACGCCGTCTCCAATTTTATGGTTGGCGTTTGCTGCGGGCTCACAAGAATGATACTCAATCAGAGCTGTTCTTGGCCACCACTGTGGTGACTAATCCCTTCCAGAGTCCTTGCAGCCCTATTTTAGAGCAAGAGGTTGAGCCAGAGAGTTGTCCTCCTCTGGTGACCAGGGGGTGCCAATTGGGCTACCTCAGTAGACCCAGCTGTCTGGCAGGCCAGGGCCGTGGTTCCTCTGCTACCTGCCGTACCATATGCTCCTGACCCTACTATGTTGGGTAGTGTTATCCTTTCATACAACCCCAATCATGTGGACTTTGAGGTCAACAGCCTCTTCCAGGGATACAAGTTCCTGAGCAAGTTCCTCTTTGTCCTCCTGTCCCACAAGCAAGGGATGGACATTCACTCCCGTCTTTGCCATACAGAACAATACCACTCTCCTGCTGTTTGCTCTGTTGCCCTCTGTGAGCTGGCTTGGCCCCTGTAGGGGGTCTTAGTAGAGCCGCCCTGCTCTAATGTGGCTTTGTACACCAAATACGTGCAGGTGGTTACTTCAACTGTCAGTGGTGCAGGTCTGGTCTTGTGCCTGGGGGCCTAGTCCCAATTCCACTTGGCAGTGGGGACTTTATTGTGCTGACAACCAGCACAACCAGATGGCAAACGTCATCAACATTACCCTGGAGAGATTGGAGACTGGAGACCCTTCCTAATATCTCCCCCACATGGCTTTGCTAGGTAACTTTTTCCTGGTCCCCAAACCTTCACTTCCTCGCAGTTCCTTGGGCCAGATGCAGGCCATCCTAGAATTCTACTAATGTGAGGTGTTGTGTTGTCAACAAGGTCTTCTGGTTGGCTATCCTTCAGAGGGTTTATTGTGGAGTGCCTGGTGTTAGGGGCGTGCTTCCCCATTGAGTGTGGTCTGGGGTGACTGACCAATGGGGAGCTGGCCTTGACTGTGTCCATTATGAACTGGGGGCGGCTCTCCCCCAAGGCGTGACACATGTGGCTTTGAAATGTTGTTGTCCTCTATCAGGTGGTGGCCACCCACGTTTTTGGTGACTATGTGGAGGCTACCACCCACCATGTCCCTGAGGAGCCTGAGGAGGGCACTCAGTAATAAAGATTTGTAGGACTAAGTCCACTTCCAATATAATGCACTTTCTATATCTTTTTATATTTTTCTTTTTATATCTATTATATCTTTTTATATTTTCACTGTTATGAATTATACAATGTGCTTATATTACTAAGGTTATTTTCTTTTTATGACAAGCTCAGATAGTGGGTAATTAGGCTCTTTCTCTGGGGTGCGGAATGGGCATAGAAACTTTGCATGTACGCGGTTGAATATGCATCCACTATCCTTTCCTTGATGGTGTAGGCATCAGATGAGGTTTTTTCTATGATTTCAAAGGGGCCTACCAATAGCTTGTCTAGTTTATGGGATCTACCCGCCCCTCAAGTGTTGCAGAATGCGACCCCCTCCCCTACCTCAAAAGAAGGCAATGGGGCTTTATTAGCGGAGTCCCTCTCAAATCTGGCTTGGGTTTTGATAGCTGTGTTGCTAAAAATGGATGCCTGCAATTCAATGAGGATGTAAGCCAGTTGTTCTAGGTACTGATTGTAGGAAAGTTGTCCAGGGGCACCTGTGGCTGAGTATAGGACAGGTGGAATGGCAGGGTGGCAGCCATACATCAGTTGAAATGGAGACGCTCCTGTGGTAGAGTGAAGCAATATGTTGTATGCAAACACTGCTGCTCCTAAGTACGTTTCCCAGGAAGATGTACACAAAGAAGCTAATTTCCAGAGGATCTGGGTTAGGGTACCATTGGCGTGTTCCACCATCCTGTTGGTTTCAGGGTGGTATGGGGTGGAGAGTACCCCACAAACTCCCATGAGATCATTTAATCATGATATTACTGAGGCTGTAAAGTTAGTCCCATTGTCTAAAGGCAGGAACTGTGGGCAGCCGTGGCAAAGTATGATGGTGTTCAATACAAATTGTGCAGTGGAAGGGGCATCTACCTTCCTTAGAGGCCAGGCTTCCACCCACTTAGTGAGGTGGTCTATAGCCACTATCACATATCAAAGGCCAGGGCCGCTACCTGGGAGTGGTCCCACTACGTCCATCAATATGGTGTGCCAGGCAAAATGGGGTTGCACCATTCAGCAAGTTGTGCTTTTCTGTAGGGGCTTATTCCCTTGGCACTCAATTCAGCAGTCAATTGTCTCCTGGATGTTGAAATTCATTGCTTCCTAGAAGTAGGTGCCAGAAAGGATCTCCTTGGTTTTCCAAAAGGCACCATGTCCTGTTGCCTTATGAGCGGCTTTAACAATGCTAGTCCTTTTGAAGGGAGGAGGTCATATGTGTTCCTTGCCATCTACCAGCTTGTATAGCACCCCATTGTGTAGTACTGTATCCTTTTGAAGATCTTGTAGGATATGCTGTACTTTCTTTGGCTCATTGTTAAACTTTTCAGTCATCATTTTTCAATACAGCTGATCTGCTAATGGGCTCACTAAGGCCACAGTGGGTAAGCGGGATAGACATTCCACATTCTGGTGTTTACTACCAGGGCAATGGAGGATTTTTTAGTCCAAGGACTGTAGTTTTAGCGCCCAACAAGCAAGTTGGCTTTCTGGTTCCTTGAGGCTCTGAAGCCAAGCTAGGGACACGTGGTCTGTGACCACTGTGAACTGTACACCATGGATGTAGACCCAAAATTGGTTGAATGTGTAGATGACTGCCAGTCATTCACGCTCTGTCACTGTGTAGTTGTCTTCATGAATGTTTAGCGTTCTACTAGCATATGCCACAGGATGTTTGAGTCCCTTGTTGTTGAGTTGGGATAGTACAGCCCCAACTGCTGTAAGTGAGGCGTTGGTATGGATCACGAAGGGTCTGTCAAAGTCTGGGTACATCAGAAAAGGGTCTCTTGACAAGGCCAGGTGCAGTTTGTTGAAGGCTCCTTGACAATGCTTGCTCCATACAAAATCAACTCCCAATTTCAGCAAATGGAAGAGAGGTTCTCCAATGGCTGCAAAGAGGGGGGTAAAACACCAATAGTAACCAACCATACCCAATAAGACCTGTACATTGTGTTTTGACTTGGGTTGCTTCATTTTAGATATGGCTTTGGTTTTCGCAGGTTGGGGACGCAGGCCCCAACTATTTATGACAAAGCCCAAGTATTCTAGCTGTTCCTTAAAGAACTGGCATTTTTGTGGCTTTATCTTAAGATTGGCGGCGGCTAGCCTCTTGAAGACCTCTTCCAGATGAGCTAGATGCTCAGTGAAAGTCCTAGAGAAGACATTGATGTTGTCCAAGTAAACTAGGACACAGGAGAGTTTAAGGTCACCAAGAATGGTGTCCATAGCTCTCTGGAAGGTAGCAAGGGCATTGCAAAGCCCTTGCGGTATCCTTTTCAGTTGGAATAGTTATGGGAGGTTATGATGGTGCATTTTTCTTGTTCTTTGGGGGTAGTTCAATCTGCCAATAGCCCAATATGAGGTCCATGGCAGAAAAGTACTTGGCACCTCTGAGGCGGTCTAATGTGTCATCTATGCAAGGCAAGGGGTATGAGTCCTTTTTGGTGACCTTGTTGAGTCATCACTAGTTGATGAAAACTCAATTAGAGCCATCTTTCTTCTTGACAATCAGGATAGGAGACGCCCAAGGGCTTTTGGACAGAATCAGCATGCCTTGTTTCAGCAGTTTGCTGACCTCATCCAAGACAACCTCTTTGTTTGCTTTTAATTGTTGTTTGGGGCGCATTTGGATTGGAGGAATGGACCCTGTATCAATGTGGTGGGTTACTCCTTCAGCACAACTCAGGCATGATCACTTTCAGCAGAGATGGAGTGGTACTTCTCAAACAGTGATGATGCCCAAGCTTGCTCCTCAGAACCAAGGGAGGAAAGGTCTGCTAGGGGTGTAGTCAGGTGGACTGCTGGTTCAGGGTTTTCTGGTATACCCATTTCCTCAAATCTACCAAATCCTTTAACCTTGTATAGTTCCTCCGCAGAATAGAAGTGTAAAAAGCCTACCACTAGGTCTTTCTTGATAGAGAGCATCTTCTTTGTGAGGCTGGCCAAGAGGACGTGTATCTCCTGTTGGCTGGGGGTAACAATGCCTGGCGCAACACACAGTTTAAAGCAAGAACAGCCCCAGGGATTGATGACTTCTCCATATAGCCCTTCAGAGGCAATCACAGACAACCCAGTCTCTGCAATCTTCTGGTGTCTGGGCTCCATAGAAAATGAAGACCTGGTCCTTAGAAGAATGCCCTTATGTTCCAGGATCTGTGTAGGGGGTTTACGTCTATGTTTCTCAACAAGATTGTATTCCATGGGGACAATTCCATTGGCGTAGGCCAGGTTGAAAAATTTGCGGGGCCTGGGGGCGGTGTTTTGACCTTCTCTACTGAAGAACAAGGGTAAGGTTTGACCAAGGATCTCAAAGGTGTCAAGTCCCCAATGTGTCATGGCTCCATATTTTACCAGGAAGGAGGTGCCTATGAGAAAATTGTAGGTATCATTTTGCAGTACAACTGCTGAGGCAAATACCGCAATGGAGCCAAATTGCATAGGTAGTGTGCTGTATGCTCCCACAGAGTAAGTGGGTTCTTTGCCAGCTGTACTAAAGGGCAAACTGTAGTCAACATCTGGGGCTATACCCAATTTTTTCACCATCTTAGTGGAGATGATGTTAAATGGAGCACACTATTTAGTATTGCTTAAATGTGATGTTTGTTAACCAATATGTCAATGTAGGTACAATCAATATAAGAGTCATCAAGGATTTTTAATGTGTGCATCCCATTATCCTTGTCACTTGCCAAAGTGCAGAGCAAGCTTTTACAGACATTGGGGTATGTGGACTTAAGCTCCTCCAGTGAGAAAGCTACTTGTATTGACTTTAAGTTTGGGGTGTTGTTGGAGCATGGCAAATGGCGGTTTTCTCTGGCATCCTGTAATTGAGCTGCATATGGTTTTAATACTTCAGCCAAGGCGGCCTCCTTCTGCTTGACTTTAGATTGAGAGCAGGTAGTCACAGCGTAGAGGTCATTGGCTACAACCATATGAATTGCATCTTCATGCAGCTCTTTGGGGCAGTGTACTTTGGGGCCAGGTTTGATGGGAAGGTTGAGGGATTTGGCGGAGGTAGAATTTCCCTCTTCTACTCTGCCTTGGCTTTTCCCTCATTTTTCTAGCAGGATGGGATTTCACAATATGTACCTTCTTGGTGTTAGTCAGGCATTTCAATTTCCAGTGTCCCGCCGTGTTACAGGCAATGCAGTAGGGACCCTTCACATCAGAAGGGTGTACAGAGGACTTTGAGGGTTCCTCCTTCTGGAAGCGTGACTTCTTGTAGACTGTCTTTGGGTGCTTAGGTTCAGGCCTATTAGGGGGACCAAACGTCTCAGCATGGCTACAAAGACAATCCACAATTTCTGACACATTTTTGCCCTTTGCATAGGCAGGGGCCATTGCTCTATGGCGTTCTTTATAAGGATGGGTTGCCTGCTTCATTGCAGCATAAATGTCAAAGGTGAAGACTGTTCCAGAGCCAAGGAGTACCAGCGCGTCATGGTAGAATCTTTCCGCAAATTCTTGCAGAGATTTGCCTGGGGCAAACTTTATGGCTCTAAACTTGGATTTTCTGGTGAAGAGGATATTCTCTCCACCAAACTCCTCAAGTACATCCTGTCTTGCTACTTGATAGCTCCAGTCAGTTGCAGGTAGTTGTGGCATCACTAAGTTGACGCTTACTGCATCTAGGGTGGTGATGAGCGTAGTTGCCTTCTGGTGGTTGCTGGCGCCTCTCATTGCCATTTCAAAAAGTCTCAGGAAGGAATGCACGTTTCCTTGATTGTCAAATTTAGGGAAGTTGAGAGTTTAAACTGTTTGTTAGGGATTGTAGGCTCAGTGGGCTGGCAGGGAGAGGCATTTCATTGCCTATCTGCCATATAACTACGCCTAGCCCTATGCTTGGCTTTTGGCGTGAATAGTTCCCTGGTAGGAAGAGTGGTGAACACCTCAGGAATTCCCCTGTTTGTGTGTTTCACTTCCTCCTCAGAGATGTTGTCAGCGTCCTCATATGATCAGTAGGCATAGAGGATGACATATGTTGGCTGGTGGAGATGCATTTACGGCATTTTGTTTCTAGCAGGTGAACTTGGGCTTACATTCTTGCCAGGCGGTCATGGACATTCAGATTGTCCATCTGCAGGCCTTTCTGGTGGAGCTCAGACTCTACACCCAGTGTGGTTTTGGTCAGGCGTGTAATAGCGGTTTTCATGGTCACTTTTTCAGATTGTAGAGCCATTATGGTTTTGTGGTCTCTGGCAAACTCCTCCTTGTATCACCTGATTATGTTTTCCAGGATTGCTATCTTTGTCTCAAGTGCCGTAATCCTACCACTGTTTGGACACGCTAGTGGTTTGGGTGTGGCTGAGCAAGATACCTTGGTATGGCTGTTGACCTTTGCTTCTAGGTGCTGGAAGTCATCCAGAACATACTTCATGAACTGGTGGAGATGCAAACCCAGTTATTCCACCTCCTTGTCCAGGGCAATAACATTCTGGTCAGTGGTGGCCAAGTCATCTGCCACTTGTAAGCTGAATTTTTTGGATTTGGCACAGAACTTGTGTACGTCCTGAAGCCATGAAAGGGAAGCTCCACAAGCTTCCATTGCCTTGTATACCATAGACCTGAACTTTGTGTTGAGGATGTCAATCAGTTCATTGATATGTGCATGAGCATTCCCCCCATGGACTGATTAGACAGGACCACAGCACACATCTCCAAAAAGGAGGTGTTGGCTGTGACCCACTGCTCAGCCCAATCACAATAGCAGGTGAGGAGGGCATCACCAAGGGAAGAAAAATCAAGATTCTGGCGGGAAGCAACAAGATGGAGCTGCTTTACAGAGGGCTGTACAAAGCCAGCAAGGTATTCCACAGCGTGTTTGCCTCCAGAAAGGTGCTCCTGGAGGGCTTGGAATGAGATGTTTTGATAAAGCCAGTAGAGCTGCCAGCGGGTCTCCTGATCACAATAGTGAAAGAAGATGCTAAGGCTCTGATCATGTTGATTGGAAGGGCAGAGGTGGAATCCACAGCATAGTGTCTTGGTCAGCTCTACAATCTTTGTGCAATCATAGGCGCCAACCAAGGTAGGGCCCACAGGAACAGAGGGCAGGGGAACCATAACCAAAGGGACAGTTGTGGGAGGGTGGACGGCCACGGGGTTGCTCACGGTAAAGATAGGAGCACTCTTGCTGTTGAAAGATTCAATTTTGTACCTATGCTTATCAGCAAAGCTGGGCAGAGGCGGAGCCAAGGACAATCCTTGCAGGCAGGGACGGTTTCCATGGCCATTGGAAAGGGCTCAATTTTGAGTGTGCACTAATGTTGAGCAACTTAGGTTATTGCTGGTATGTTCAAAGCTACAGATAGATGTTATCCTTGCCAATGTACTCTACCTAATCCTATGCAAGAGCACTACAGACTACAATAGAATAAAACTTTGAAGATAATTAAGCTAATTGAAACTGGAGTACAATCTAGCCAGCAGCTGCAATCTATCCAAGTGTAACTAAGAACTTGTTGTTAACCTTTCAGGCGTCTGTATCAATATATACTGCAACAATCCTTGTTCTTGTTCTTGTCCTTTCAGACAGTTCTCAGTAGCTACCTTTTTAATAGGTCCATCTTTGCTGGCTGTGCCTATCCTGATTGGCTGTCTTTGGCATGTGTTTTGCTACTGGCCTTAGCAGGCTTACATGGCACTTCAGATACAGCCTACACTCTTATTTAGCTAGCCTACTGTCATTTATTGATTGGCTGTATCTTACACATCTATTATTGCACTGGGAAACTACGCCATATTTAGTTGACACTTATAAATGGTCCTTAATCTGTCTTCCAGCATTGGAAGGTAGAATTCTGGTATTCCATTTGTAGGGCTTAATCAGTGGTCCTTTTATGGCTGACAAGCCTTCTTCTTATTAATACAACGGGTTGAATTGGAGATTATACGCCGTATAATAGCAGACTTGATCCAATATCAACTTGTAGATTATATGCCGTGTAATGCTGACCCAAATCAATAAGGAACCTGATTATACGCTGTGTACTACTGATCCAAACTTGGTATTTATTAGCCATATTTGCATCACTTGTTTGATATACTAATATACGTCCATCAGTTTGGGTGGGACTGAGTTGATACAACATCTATTAAGATGTAATGAGCAATATACAATTGATGATTACATGATTACACGCTGTGTAATTAGTGATAAGCATTATATTGGCTAACGTTTATATGGTGTATAATGCTAATATCAATTATAATAAACTAGGAATTATACAGTGTATAATCACTACACATAGGAATGATAATTGAGTGATAATACAGTGTATAATAATTACATCTATCATAATAAACTAAAAATTACACAGCATATAACTTCTATATTAATTATGATAAGGAGCGCCTTTGGGGGAAGCTTCAAATATAGAATTAAGAAAGAAGAGAAGTATATTTAATTGGATAATACTTTAGACTTATATAGACTTCAATGTGGCAGGGATTTAGTTGGATCAAACCTAGGGGTTGGTCGTGTGCTAGATGGGTTTGAGCCACTGGATACTTGGATAGTCAGGTGATATTGCTTGGTTACCATTCTCAGTATGACAAACGGTATATTGGAAGGGGACTAAATTGGACAATGACTGGATGTTAATTAGGTTGGCAGTAGCCAGAATGCTTGTTCATCCAGACCCTTGACCCCCCTTGAGGGGTTACTCTGGTGCATCAGGAGAGGGCTTTGTTTTCACTGCTGCCGCTTGATGCTCCTGGAGCTTTTTACTAGTTGGAACCAGTCTGGTCATGTGCTCTCCTTTACTGAGGTGGAGACGGGTTCTGTGGTATTTCTTGATAATTGGGTTTTTGGCACTTTGGAATTTTACTAGGTAAGTGTTGTGCTCTGGTCTGTATTTGATGACTCTTCATGGTCCCTGGTGTACTGAGTCTAGTTTCTTTCTGTTGCTAGCTAGAATCCAGACAGGGGAGTTGATGGGAAGTGGTTCCTCTGTGGAGGTTACCTTATGTGTCTTGAGCCTCTTCATTTCAGCTATTTTAGCTTTGAGGCAGATGTGTTGTAGGTTTGGTGCTTGCTCTACTGTGGGATGTTTCCCTGGGGGATTTTTATGTAGGGCTATTTTTTGTGGTTGATTACTTCCTGTTTGTACCTGTAGGTTAGCTCAAACAGTGAATATCCTGTCCCTTGGTTGGTGTGGACTTGGGATACTAGTAATACATGTTTCACATATAGTGGTCATGTGTCTTTGGCTTTGCCATCCATATTTTTCTCTAGGGCCCTGATAAGGCTGCCGTTTAGGCGTTCCACTATGCTGTTGGCATGTGGCCTGTATAAAGAGGTTGTGTAATGGTTAATGTTTTTGTATTTCAAGTTGTCATTAACTCCGTGGCCTGATAACTCTGTTGCTCCATCAGTTATGATGTAGTCTGGAGTGCCATAGTTGGCTATGATTGCTTTGTTAATGAAACAGTTGATGGTCTCTGTTTTGTGGTCCTTTTTTGCCCAGCAGATAGGCCAGTGTGTGGCAAAGTTGATAGCTACAATTAAGAAACATTGGTTTGTCTTTGTTTCTGGTGAGGGCCCCACTACGTCTAGCCTCCAAACCTTAAATGGTTCAGGGTCTGGTACTGGGTTGACTGTTGGCTGAGGAGCCTTTGTACTGGTGTATTTCTTGCACACTATGCACTTTTTCAAAACATCAACTATATCCTGTTTGATGTTGGGCCATCATACTATCTCTTTTAGTGTGAGGTATAGGTTTTTAGCCTTTGTATGGCCTAGTAGGCGGTGATGTCTTAGTATGGTGTCAACTCTTTGTGCAAGTGGGATGTACGGGACATGTTTGTTGTTAATAATTTGGTATACTGTGCCATTTGATACACGGAAATACTTTTTGTTTCTTACTAATGTATTGTGGGTCAGTTGATGTGTTGAGGGGTCTTTCCCTTTGGTTTTATACTCAGTGTTGTACAGGTCTGGCCAGTCAGGGTCCAGGTAGTCAGGGTGATCCTCTCTAGGCTGATATAGTCTAGAGAGAACATCAGCTGTGACCAGCTCTGCCCCCTTTTTGTACTGGATGTCTAGGTTAAGCTTTTCCAGCAAGGACATCTATTTGGCTTGCTGCTGTGTGAGTGTGTTCTGAGTTTTGAAATAGATTAGGGATTTATGATCAGTTAGTACTTGGACGTTTAAATGTCCTTCCAGATAAAATCTCCATTTTATGCATGCCTGATATATTGCTAGAAATTCCTTATTGTGTAATGGGTATCTCTGCTCAGTATTGATTAGTTTTCTGCTTTCATAACATACTGGCAGGAAGTCTTGCTGCCCTGGCTGGAGGATGTGCAGGGCTCTGCCAATGGCGGTGTTGCTGACATCTGACTCAAGCTTGTAGCACCCGTTATTGTTAGGGTATTTCAATATTGGTGCTTCAATCAAGGCTTGTTTTAGTAATTGGAAATTCTTGTCACATTTTGGAGTCCAGATGAATTTCTTTTTGGCATTACCCTTGGTTAAGTCATTGATTAGTGAGGTGAGTTTTCCACAGTCTTTGATGTATTTCCTTAGGTAAGCCTTCATTCTGAGAAAGCATCTAACTTGTTTAACAGAGGTGGGGCGTTGTATGTTATTTATGGCTTTTATTTTGTCTGGATCTGCTTTGATGCCACCGTCAGAGACAATGTGGCCCAAGAACAGGAGTTCCTTTTCCATAAATTGGCCTTACTTTGTTTTGCATAAAGTTTGTGCTTTGCAAGTTGATTGAGTGTCTTGCGGACATGCATGAGGTGTTCCTCTTTTGTTTTTGAGAATATGATGATATTGTCAAGATAGCATAATGTATTTGAGAGAACGTTTAGTGCTTGGTTCATTATGGTGACAAACGTTGCAGGAGAGTTGGTCATTCAAAAGTTCATTACTCTACATTCAAAGGATCCAAATTGTGTATGGAACACAGTTTTTGGTATTTCATTTTCTTTTACTTCAACCTGGTTGTACCCTGAGGTTAGGTCAATTTTGGAGAAAAATTTGGCACCTGAGAGTCTTGCAAACAGATCCTCTATAAGTGGCAGAGGGTATATATTCTTTACTGTGCTTGCATTTAGTGCTCTGTAGTCAGTTACTAGACACAGAGTACCTTCCTTTTTCTTTACAAAAAATACTGCTGCCCCCCATGGGGATTCAGACGGGCAGATGGAGCCTTTGGATAAGTTGTCCTCAATATGGGTTTTGAGGGTTTGGGTCTCCATGGGAGAGAGTCTGTAGAGGGTTGCAGGTTTGGGCATGGCTTTACATAAGTTGATGCCATGTTTTACCTCCTGTTTGGGGGGTAGCTTGGTGAGTTCTTCCTTGAATACATGTACATATTCATTTAGGAGTGCCGCAAGTTCTGGCCATTGGATTTTGGTTGTTTGCATATTATTGAATTCAGTGTACCTCACTATGTATAGGGTACTATCTTTGGTTAGACGTTCTGGATTGTCTTGGTTTATGACTGGACAAATACTGTGTCTCTTAGAATGAGGTTTTTGGGTTCTTTGAGGATGTTGAAATTGACTCCAAGCGTTTGATGGTCATGGTTTTTGTTTTCCAACATATGCTGGTATTCACTCAGGTGAACCAGTCCATGCCTGCTACAATGTCATAGTTTATGTTGTTCATGACAAGTCCTTTGATGGACGTTTGTATGCCTTGGAGGTTTATTCTGAAGGGAGTTGTTTTGCCCTTGAGTAGAACCTTTGATTTATCTGCCATTCTGGTGTATTTGAAGTTGGATTTGACAACTGGTATTTTGTACTTGGTTACAAATGGTTTTCTAACCATAGTGTGTTGTGCACCAGAGTCAAATAAAATTTTATGTGTATGTGATTTTTAAGTGCATGGGTAGACAAGAAGTTGTGAGTGATCTTTAATTTTTATGTTCATAAAAATGGAGGATTGCGGGACATGTGGGATGTGAGTAGCAAAGTTCGTGCCTTGGTATAGTTTCTTGTCAAGTTGGGGTGAGACAAGGGCACTTAAGCCTGTTACCCCTCTTATTTTCCCTGTTCCTCTGTTTCAAGACCTTGAGGTCAGAGAATGTGGGGTCAGATTCATAGCAGGTTGCTATTTCAGCATTGTTAACTTTGGTGGTGTCCTCTTTCTTTGGACAAGAGTGGTTTGCGCTTTGGCTGCAATTGCCATTGTTGCAATTGGAATTGCAGTTGTTATGGTTGGTATTTTGGCGTTTGTTGTCATTGGAGTTTTCTCTGTCATTGCTGTTTGCGGAGCAATTTCTGTTGTGTGCAGCATATTCTATGGTTGCGCGTTTCTAGCGTGCTTGGCTTCTGCAATGAGCGCAGACATAAAGGTGTTAGCCTCTGGATAGATGAGGGCAGCACCAGAGGGTTTCATTCTGTTGATGAATGAGGCTCTGGTATGTACGTTTTCAGCTTGTGCTGGTTTTTGGATTTTGTGGTGTCTTTCCTCAAATTTGTTGGTGTAAGCTGTGTTAATGGTCTTCTGAGGAAGATTGCTGAGCTGTATTGCAATGTCTTGGAGGGATTTGGTGATGCGGAAATTGTGTGTGATGTCTTCTTTGAACTCTTCCCAGTTGTCAAGATGGTTGTCAGTTTCTGAGCCAACCCAGGTGGCAAATCAGTTAGCTGCAGCTTTTTAGAGGCCCTTGCTGGCTTCTTGGACCCATTTTTTGTGGGGGATGCGTCTGGTGCAGAGTTTGGCGGCTGTGTGGTATAGCCAGTTGATGAAGTTTTCTTTGTTTTTATCAAAGAACTTGTTAATACCAATGTACTTGGTGTTGGTAACTTCATCTGTGATAGGTGGTTGTGCGTTTTTTTGTGGCTGAAGAGTGCAACTGTATTGAATAATCATGGCGCATGCTTTGGACATGACCAGACCTTTGAATATGGTGCATCTACTAGGTATATCTTTGTTGATGTTGTGGGCGCAGAAGTACGTTTTCAGGTCTCTTGGGATGTGGCCTGGTTGAGTACGTGAGCAAAGGTGGGCAGGTTTTGGTCATTCATTTTCTCTCTCATGGGCGTGGTCAAAAAACCGTAGCTGCTACCAGTGATAAGGAGTGCCTTTTGGGGAAGCTTCAAATACGGAATTAAGAAAGAAGAGAAGTATATTTTATTGGATAATACTTTAGACTTAAATATACTTGACTGTGGCAGGGATTTAATTGGATCAAACCTGGGGGTTGGTCATGTGCTAGATGGGTTTGAGCCACTGGATACTTGGACAGTCAGGTGATCTGCTTGGTTATCATTCTAGGTATGTCAAACAGTATATTAGAAGGGGACTAAATTGGGCAATGGCTGGATGTTAAGTAGGTTGGCTGTAGCCAGAATGCTTGTTCATCCAGACCCTTGACAATTATAATATATTGGTGATTCTACGGCGTATAATTACTATGCTTAATAGAATATTAACCTAGTGATAATACAACGTGTAACTGATAATAATCTGCATGCAATGATTAGCCTGATCATTTGTGTTCATTTAGCCTAATCTCACACTCTCAAAGCTTTGTTATTTTATGTAGTTAGTTTTATCTTGCTTTTGGCATGTTTAAGTCACCCTTCTTTTGATAAATTCTTTGGTATTAGCAGTTGTGGTCCTACATTGTTGCTAGCAACTGTTGATTCATGAAAAAAATTATTCTATATGGGATCTTATTTGTGCTTTCTATTGATCAAGCGCAGAAACCCCTTAGTACATTTGTGAGAATTTCTATCTAAAGAAGGGGTTTACTGTCAGGTAGCTTACTTAGTGCTTCTACTAGAAATATGTTTGGTCTCTCAGCTTCATTTTTCACTTGAAGGTAGTAGAGACTTTGGATTTTGTGATGTATGCTGTTATTGGTATGATAGTTGATGATATCATAAGCATTAGTATCATTAATGAAAGTTCTCCACTTTCTATACCCCAAAAGACTTACCAGAGATTGGGCTCTGTTTTTCTTGCCTGCAAGCCGCCAACCCAGAGGGCCAGATGCCAGATTGCCTGTGATTTTTTGTGCTCAAAATCTCTGATAATCAATCCCACATTTCTCTCCTTTTGGAGCTGAACTAGTTCTAGTTCAGCATTTAGAATTGTGAGGAAAACAGTCTAAAGAAAGGAATGTATAATAGAGATAATATTATAGCTTTATTGGGTAATGGCAGTTAATATGTTGCAAAAGGGAGCCAAATTTTACAAGGGGTGTGACATTGTGGTAAGATTTTAGTATGATGTGGGGGGAAATTATCTAACTAAGGGACCATTGATTAGAATTGGCTACACCCCTAATCAGGAGATATTGCCCATATTTTAATACCTTTAGCAGGATGTTCTGTGTTGTTAAAGACTTCATGGGGAAGCTCTTTGCAAACCTCCTGTGTGTTGTATGATACATTGGCAGAAAAGGCACCAATCTTGGTTGCAGCACACTAATAATGTAGTTTTTCATGTATGTTTCTAGTTTTTAGACTTCATTGTGAATGAAGTACTAGAATATAAGTGCTGTGATCAGGTACTCCTTTAACTGGCAGAATTTTTCCTGTTGCATTATCTGGACAAACTTGGTTGTTTTTCCAGTGATTGCAGAAAACAGGGCAGTCAACGCTCCCCATTATTGTATGAAAATTTGACACACACAATCACCCCCAGGAAAATACATGGTTTTTTTCTTGCTCTTCAGTTCTGCCATATTGGTTATGGCGATCACCTTGTCAGTGTATGACATCATGTTCTTTGCTGAAAATGTGGCTCTAGAAAGGCAGTTGATAGAGAAAATCTTTCATCTGGGTGGCTTAGGAAGTAGCTGTTTGTCCTGGAGGGTTGTTAATGCTGTGTGATATATTTTTAATTTTTCTTTTATGATGTAGATGGTTATATCATTGAGGTAAGCTATGGCTCAATTATCTATTTGATCTTTAAATACTTCATTTATAAACGTGACAAAGGCTCTGGGGGATCAGTCATGCCAAATTTTAAAACTACATATCCAAAGGAACCATATTTGCTTCTAATTGCTGTTTTGGGTATATCCTTGGGGTTGACTTGATTTGATGGTTTTCTGCAGTCAGGTTAATATCAGTAAATAATTAAACCCCTTAGAGCATTTAAGAGGTCACTGATTGGGGCAGGAGAGATTTTCTCTTAATTATGACCTTATTGATTGCTCAATAGTTGGTAACTAGGCGTAAAATACTGTCTTTATTGGCTACAAAAAAGACAGCTGCATCAAGTGGGGACTTGAATGGTCTTATCAGCATTTTTTATGCTTCATTTAGATACTCCTTAAAGGTGTTTTACTCTTATGGTATCAAGCAATAGATAGGTCTTATCTTGGCTGCACTCCATTTGAGGTCAATTTTATGTTTAATGCCCCTGTCAGGGAGAGGCCAGGTAGCTTCTCCTGAAGCACAGAGGGAAATCCTTGGAATATCTATTAGCGTATGGAACCCTGCTCTTATAGGGCCCCTAAATTTTTAAAATTTTTATTATCTCATAGGTGCCAGTGCTCCAGTCAATCTTGATGAGGTTCTTTTTCATTTTGGCTTTAGGGATCTTGACAAACACATGCTCTCTCATGGGAGCATTAAAGTGTGTGGCTTAGACATGGTGGCTAATTCTCTTTGTTAAATTGTTAGTGTCAAACTTTATTAATCAGCTTATAACAGGGCCTTAGTCATATAGTTGATTCTCAACATTACAAACTATTTGGGATAATAAGATTGGGTCCCTTAATTTGGTTTGGGTGTCCCTTATTTGTTCTCTAAACAGTTTGTCTTATCTGGTGACCAGATAACTTCTTTAGTCTGGTATAATTACACACTTTTTGTTGCTTTTGGGGGTTATTAATATCATAATGTTGTGGAAGTTCTATCCAGAAAAATATTTATATGCTCCAGCTTCAAGTAGTTGTGATTCTACATAGTCACCTTTGGTGATTTCTGAGTAAAGTGCTTATAAATTGATGAAGAGCAACTTATGGGGAAGCTTAGAAGATATGTTTAGAGAAAAAGAAGAAATTTACTGCATAATATTTTAGGCTTATATATTATGTTTGATGTGCCTGGAACTTGAGTCAGATCAAGTGTTTGAAGATCAGGGGCGTGACTTAGATCAGACCATCTTGATATCCAGAAAAGTACCAGTAAATTTGTTTTTTACCAATTTAGGAATGTTTAACCATAAATTAGATTGTCAAAAAACCAGGTGATGGCTGGATGTTAATTGTGTTGGCAGTTGATGAAACACTTATACATCAAAGTCTTCAACACACCCCTCCCTTAAGGGGTTACTATGGTACATCAGGAGGGGGCTTAGTCTTGACAGCTGCAGCCTGATGTTCCCAAAGTTGTTTGTTGATGGGTACTAATCAAGTTGAGTGTTACTCTTTGCTGAGGCAAAGGACTTATTTATGATAATTTTTGGTTATGGGGTCCTTGGCACCTTGCAACTTGACTAGACATGCTAAACAAGATTATCCCCTTTTCTGCCAACTTATCTCACAATACATAGGGGGCACTCAAAGAGTTGCCCATGATACAACTAATGGTATGGATCAATCTGTGCACAATTTCAAATCACATGCACTATATTTTAATTAGGAATGCTATTGATTCAAAATGCTGATCCCTGTCTCAAGTTATTCCCAGTCAAAAATTTACGTGAAACACACCCATATGCCACCCTCTGGCAACTTGTGGCTCCAAAATATAGTATATCAACTGTAATATTCTTAAAATAAAGAAATCTTATTGCTAATTTTGTCCTTTTTATTTAGAATGTTGTCTTCCCTAATCTGAATTCTGAGCTATCATTGGTTTACTTTCAGCAGGTAGGTGTTCCTGTATGATCTGTATCTTATGATTCTCCCAGGATCTCTGTGGACTGAGCCTAGTTTCTTCCTGTTTCCTGCAAGAACCCAGTCAGGGGGATTTATTGGGAGTTTTTCTTCAGTGGAAGCCACTCTTTGCAGTTTGGGGCTCTTGCTTCCTGCTATCTTAGCTTTGAGGTGTATGTGCTGTAATACTGGGACTTGATCTCCTGTGGGAGGTTTCCCTGGGGGAATCTTTACAAATAGTTGCTTATTGCAGGTGGCTATCTCTAGTTTGTGAATATATGTTTGCTCAAATGAGGAGTAGCCTGTCCCTTTGTTGGTGTGTATCAGAGATACTAATAATTAATGTTTTACATATAATGGCCATGTGACTTGGCTTAACTATCCATTATTTTCTCAAGGTTTCTGATGAGACTGCTGTTTAGGCGTTCAACTCTGCTGTTGGCATGTGGTCTATAGAGTGAGGTTATTGATTTTTAATGCTCTTTGTTTTCATATTGTTATTTACTACGTGCCCTGATAGTTCCTTGGCTCTATTGGTTATGATGTAGTCTGGGGTCTCATAGCTGGCTATTATTGCCTTATTAAAGAAGCAATTGATTATCTCTGCTTTGTGGTCTTTGATTGCCCAGCAGATTAGCATGTGTGTTACAAAGTTGATGGCTAAAATATGAAATTTTTCTATGATTTGGCATCTGGGAAAGGTCCCATTAAATTCAATCCCCAAGTCTTAAAAAGTTCAGTTCAGGTACTGAATTAACTGTAGGTTTTGGTGCTTGAGTATTTCTCACACACTGTACACATCTTTAGAACATCAATGATGTCTTGCTTTAGGTTGGACCAACATACTGATTCCTTTAGTGTGAGATATAACTTATTGGAATTTGTGTGTCCCAGTAGGTGATGATGCCTGAGGATTATATCAACCCTTTGTGCCAGGGGAATGTAGGGAATTCGGTTTTCATTGATGATACAATATACTTTACCATTTGAAAATGGAAGTGTTTTTCATTTCTTATTAATGCTTTATAAGTTAATTAATGGATTGGTGGATCTTGGCCTTTAGTTTTATACTTGGTGTTGTATAAATTGGGCTAATCTGGGTCCAGGTGGTCAGGATGATTTTTTCTAGGTTGATATAGTCTAGAGAGAGCATCAGCTGTGACCAGCTGTGACCAGCTCTGCCCCTTTTGTACTGGATGTCCAGATTAAGCTGTTTAATCAAGGACATCCATTTGGCTTGTCAACGTGCAAGTGTATTGTGAGTTTTAAAGTATATTAAGGATTTATGGTCAGTTAGTACTCAGGAGTTTAAATTCCCTTCTAGGTAACATCTCCATTTCTTGCATATGTGGTATATTGCTAGCAATTCTTTATTGTGTATAGATATCTCTTCTAAGTGTTAGTTTGTTTTCTACTCTCATAACATACTGGCGGGAAGTCTTGCTGTCCTGGCTGGAAGATGTGTAGCACTCTGTCAATGGCAACCTTGCTGGCATCTGACTCAAGCTTGTAGCACCCGTTATTGTTAGGGTATTGCAATATTGGTGCTTTAATCAAGGCTTGTTTTAGTAATTGGAAATTCTTGCACATTCAGGTGTCCAGTTGAATTTTTTCTTAGCATTACCATTGGTTAAGTTGTTGATTGATGTGGTTGGTTTTATGCAGTCTTTGATGTATTTACTTAGGTAAGCTATTATTCTAAAAAAATCTTACTTGTTTAATGTAGGTGGGGTGTTGTTCATCATAAAGTTCATTAAAATACAAAAAGGATCTAAACTGTGTGTGAAATGGAGTTTTTGGTATGTCCTTCTCTTTCACTTCTACCTGGTTGTAGCCTGAGGTGAGATTAATTTTGGAGAAAATTTATCTTCTGAAAGCCTTGCAAATAGGTCCTCTATAATTGGAAAGAGATATTTATTTTTCACTTCACTTGAATTAAGGGCTCTGTAGTCAGTTACCAGACAGATTGAGCCTTCTTTTTTCTTTACAAAGAAAACTGCTGCCCCCCATGGGGATTCAGATGGGCATATGAAACCCTTAGTAAGGTTCTTCTCAATATAAGTTTTGATTGTTTGTGTCTCTGTGGGAGAGAGTCTGTAAAGAAGAGTAGATTGGACATAGCCTTTCATATATTAACAATGCTTTTGACCTCCCATTAAGGAGTTAGGTCTTTTGGCGTCTCCTTGAATACATGAACATATTCATTTAGGAGCGCTGCTAGCTCTGGGGATTGTATCTTTGCTGTTTACATGTTGTTGTATTCAGTGTACCTCATTATGTGAAGCGTACTGTCTTTATTTATACATTCTGAGTTGTCCTGTTTTATGACTTTGACATAGACTGTATCCCTCAAGATGAAGTCATTGGGCTCTTTGAGGATGTTGAAATTGAATTCATTGCATTTGATGACCATGGTCTTTATTTTACAGAATTGCTGGGTCTACTCTTTTGAACTAGTTCATACCTTCTAAAAAAATTTTAGGTTATTTCAGGCATGAAAATTACTTTGATGGAAATTTTTATGCCTTGGAGATCAATTCTGAAGGGGATTGTTTTGCCTCCAAGTAGAGCTTTTGATTTATTTGCTATTATGGCATATTTGAAGTTGGATTTGTCAAACAATACTTTGTTCTTGGTTAAAAATGGCTTTCTTACCATGGTGTGCTGGGCACAGAGTCAAATAAACTTGTGTGTCTGATTTATAAGTGCATAGGTAGAAAATAAGTTGTAAACATTATTTAAATTTTAAGTTCATAAAGATAGAAGTTTGTGGGACATGGAATGCATGCAGCAAATTTTATTCCTTAGTAAGCCTTCTTGTTGGTTTGGGGGAAGGCAGGACCACTTAGGCCTGCTCACCTTCCTCTTTTTCCTGTTCCTCTGTTTTGATACCTTTGAAGTCATAGAATGTGGAGTCAGATTTTTAGAAGATTGCTATTTCAGCACTCTTTACTTTGGTGATATTCTCCTTCTTGAGACAGGAGCAATTTAAACTTGGGTTGTGATTGCTATTGTTGCCATCAGAATTGTCATTTATATTGGTATGGTTAGTTTTATGGCGTTTGTTGCCATTGGAATTGTCTCTCCTGTTGCTGTTAGAGTGCAGTTGCTTTTTTGTGCTTCATATTCCATGTTGGCACGTTTTTCTGCACGCTTGGCTTCAGAAATTAGTGCAGGAATAGAGGTATTGGTCTCAGGATTAATGATGGCAGCAACAGATGGCTTCATTCTGTTGATGAAGGATCTCATGTTTGTGTGTTGTTGGCTTGTACAGGGTTTTAAATTTTACAATACATTTCCTTAAATTCATTGGCTTAAGCTGTGACAGCAGTCTTCTTAGGAAGCTCACTGAGCTGTATGGAAATGACTTGGAAGGATTCAGTGACACAGAATTTGTGGGTGATGTCAGCTTTGAACTCTTTCCAGTTGTCAAGCTGGTTGTCAGTTCTTGAACCAACCCAAGTGGCAAACCAGTTAGCTGTGGCCTTGCAGAGGTATTTTCTAGCTTCCTAGACCCACTTCTCATGAAAAATGCAGCTAGCTAAAGTCTGGCTGCTAAGAGGTCCAGCCATTTGATGACATTTTCCTTGTTTCTATCAAAGAATTTGACAATATTGGTGTACTTGGTGTTTTGAGTTTTTCCTGTGGTAGGAAGTTGTGTGTTTGTTTGTGGTTTTATTAATCAACTGTATTGAATTATCTTAGTCTGTACCTTGGGCATGATCAGCCCTTCAAACACAGTTCTCACATTTGGGATATCTTTGTCAATATTGTGAGCGCAGAAGTGGTTAACAAGGTCTCCTGGGATGTGGCCTGGTTCAAGACTTGGGCAAAGGTAGATGGTTTTTGTTCACATATTTTCTTTCATAGGTGTGGTAAAAAAACCTAGCTTCTACCCCTGATTAGGTGCAACTTGGAAGAAGCTTAGAAGTTAGTCTTTATGAAGAAAAATATTTTATTGGATAATATTTTAGGCTTATATGTTATGTTTGATGTGGCAGGAACTTAAGTCAGATCAAGTGATTGAAGATCAAGAGTGTGACTCAAATTAGAACAGCTGGATATCCAGAAAAGTACCAGGAAATTTGTTTTTTACCAATTTAGGAATGTTGAACCATAAATTAGATTGTCAACAAACCAGGTGATGGCTGGATGTTAATTGTGTTGGCAGTTGATGAAACACTTATACATCCAGATCCTCAACAAAAACATTGATTTTAGCACCTGCTTCTCTGGGCAGTCACACCAATGACAGCTATAGGCACTCTATGTTTGCTCAGTAGAAGTAAGACCTCCTTGAAGCTACCCATAAGTCATAGACAGAGAAATTTACATCCCCTTGTTATAACTGTGCTGTTTTAGCACAGTTACAAGGGGGAAAATATTTAGAAGCTAGATAATAATCTTTATTGAGATATAGTGATTATATAGTCATTGTGAATCAAGGATAACAGGAACATGATTGTGTTGATCACACAGCTGGATGGTGAAGAGGTGGCTTGATCCTGGTAATGAGTCAAACGCCAAAACAAGGTATCCACCATAAGGAATCATCATCTGTTCATGTTGTTGGATTTGTCAATTCAAGTTGACTTCCTAGTATGGCTTTGAGTTGCCGGGTAATTGGATTGCAGGTCATGAACCTGATTGTTCAGAACCTTGCTGGCAGGTCAAGCCTGCTGTTTTGACACCCTTTTGGGGAGAATTAACCCAACTTATTCAGTCCCAGTTGGTATCAGTATTGTAATACCGTTACAGCATTCCCTCATTCCCAGGGAAATACACAGCTTTATTATCACCCCATCTGGTCTAGGGAAGCCTATACTCCTTGGTATAACCCTCTCAGGGCATGAATTTCGACTCTTCCAAAGTACTCTTTAGAGAGCTACCTATTAATACCCCAAGGCATAAAAATCAAACCCCAGCAACCAGGGCTATGCAAAAAACAAAACAACCAACCTTTATCTCTCTTGGGTCATAAACCTGCTCCTTGGACAACATCAGCCCACACATGTAAAACACTCTGACTGTGGATCATCACAGTGTTCTTATAGGGTAAGAACATTAGATTCTTTTGGTAAAGATATTGTGTAGATGAAATGGATAGCTCATAAGCCACATGTTAGGAATCTGGGTGATGTTCTGGGACTGAAGTGGCTTTCAGCCAAATATAGACAAAAGGTATATAAATGGAACCAGATTCAACAGAAACAATAACTGAGCTGACAAATGTTGCTTTCCCCTCACCCTTCTTAGAGTTTTCTTTTTTCTGCTTTGCTTGTTTTTTCCCAAAAAGATGAGTATGGTGTGCCATAGTAGAGAGTACTACGCTGAGGCAGGAGATCCCCAAGAGTTCAGCAAAGCACTATTGGGAGATCTGGAAGTAGTTGAACCATTCCCCAGTGAATCTGGCAGAGATAAAAACTGCCTTTGGGGAGATTTACAGCAGATATCCTTCCAGGGAGAGACCTCCTGCCCAGGGAAAGGTAGTTTTTGACATGGATCTGTTAAACTTGTTGTTAGGTTTTGATAAGAATGTTATCATATATTGGTTGCTATAAATAGGGAAACTGATGGCCATAATTTTAGGGAAGTCAAGAGTCTCATATTGTTGCCCAAGCAAAGAGATGAGAGCCGGGAACCAAGTCAGAAAGCTGCTTAATTTGGATCCAAACCTCTTCAAAAAAATTTCATCAAGAGCCTCCTAATGATAAGGCTCTACATGGGAACAGTGATGGTAAGTGGGGGTGAAACAACCTGGATCCCGCACAATAGCACTTGCCATGATGGCATCAAAAGCAGAAAGAATAAGTGAGTAGTTCATCTCCAGTCTGAGCATCAAACAGTATAGGGTAGTTAGAGGGTTTTATATCATAGTGATTGAATCCTATCATGGTCTCTCTATGAGTCTTATTGTGTGGAAAAGGGCAACTTACTAAGCACTCTCCTGTAACTTTCCTCTATTGGGAGTATCCTTGATGCTCTGGATGTGGTTGGCTTTAGCCTTGTGGGTTTCTCCTCTTGGATTTTAGTTGGTAGTGCAAGGGGTCTGCTGGTTAGTTGAGTATTATTCTGGGTGCTGCACTTTCCTTGGGTTTCGTAATTTGATGTGTACTGCCAGACTTTTTTACTGCACATTTTCCTTCCTGGAAGCTTTCCTGAAGGTTGTTCCAGTTATTTAGCTCATAGTTTCTCATGACATGGAAGGAAATGACATCATTAATTTTGATACAAGTAGAGGGCTGCCAAATTTGATAACAGTAGCAAACCTGACTTTAGTAATGAAAAGGATAAAATTCAAAAGTGAGAATCTAAAGGTGGCCATGTTGACACTTTTTAAATTTCAAAATAAAATTAAAACAACTCATCTGGGATTAAAAAACATTACATTCATATATAATACTTTTTATTAATCCTTTTAAATAAAAGAAACCAAGAAAAGTTGGTTAATTTCTTATAAAAGGCCATTTTGAAAATTAAAAGGTGTCAAATTGGTCACTTTTAGATTCTCACTTTTGAATTCTCACTTTTTTATTCCTACAGCCAAGTTTGCCACTGTTGCCCCAAAGTTCATATAGCAGGGGCTCTATCTCAGATGTCTTCACTAGTGGAAAAGTATTTGGCAATGATTCCTGGCATCATGAGTATCTTGAGCTCTTGGGAGTCAATTTGCCAGTATCTTTGGTTGCAAACTTATCAATGAAGGCTTTTTTGAAGAGATCTCCTCTCTTATTCTGAGTTGGGTTAGCCTAAAACTGTTCACCTAAAACTTTGACGGTTATCCCTGTGACGCTGAGCAAGATTTTTCTAGCCCAGAGTCTTTGGGGATAACCAGCTTGTGTAAATCCGATTTGAGTGTTCTGGATCCATAGGGTGGTATTTACTTAGTTTAGTCCAGAGAAAGTACCAATTTCTGGAGCAGAGGCGCTGGAATACTACAGGTGATGTTTTGGTTATCACCTGTTGTGTGGGTTGGTTCAAGCTTCCTTATGTGGTGAGGAGGTTGAACTGTTTGATGGGTAAGAAAATTACTGAAGGGGGTGTATCCTGCAGGGATGTCTTGTCCTTCTGTTTAGGTTTACTGGCCAGTAGGGAATGCCATTTCTTGGTATCCTTTCCTTTTCAGTTTTTTTCTTTGGGTAAAGTATGATGTATAAGCTACTTCTGCCATCATTTTATAACTATACTTCTGATAAGTATAATACACAAAATAAAGGGGGAGTTGGAGAGGAGAATGATATCTTTATTGAATATAGAAGAAGAGGATTATATAGCTAACTGATAAACTGCATAGTGTCCATGTAGATCATGGCAGTCAGGGGGCTTTTGAAGATCATTATTTCTGAGGAACACGACTGTATGATCCTAGTTTAATACCTGTAGTGGATGTTGGTGCCACCTTTTACTTGGTGATTTAGTTGTTTTTTGGAAATTATTTCTCAAGAGGGAGTACAGTAGTTTTAAAAGCTATGGCAACAAGAGAAAATAATTCAGATTTAAACGAAATGAACTCATATTTAAATGGAATTCAAATGAATCCAAATCTATTGTAAATCAATATAAATTCCTTTAAAATTAATTTCGTTTAAATCTGAATTGTTTTTGCTTGTCACCATAGCTTTTAAAACTACTGTGATAAAAGATGCTGCGGTACCCCCACTATGAACTTATTATGATACTTCGATAAAATTGTCATTTTTCTCTTCTAACCTTGCTTCCACAAGACCTACTCTCAGCAGCGACATGCTTATCTGGGGTTTGGCCAGCGATGGTACCTTGGGATGGGCAGCTGGGGTTGAGCCCCGATCCTGGCTTCTAGTATGGCGGGGTTTAAACTGACTGTTGTCCTTCTAAACAGTTTAAGCATTTGGGGATGTCTTTTTAAGGGATCAATATTTTATAGTGTTAAGCACTTGGGGGATGTATATGTGGGGTTTAATCAAACGATTCGGTTTGAGCCTGGCAACCTGGCATTTTTCGATCTCGTGGCTCGGAAGGTGATGGCAAGTCAGATGCAAATCTTGAGACCGAGCTAAGCTGGGAAGTGAAACGCTTTTATAACCAAGGTCGGCTTGGGGTTAAGGTCTGTTTTATCGTCCAAGGTTTTTAGAATATTAGTGGAGATGGCTTGGAAGTGTGAAATTGGGAGTTACACAGGAACTGGAAGGGTCAAGGTTGACAATGTCCCTGGAAAGGCGCGGGGTGGGTTAACGGGTAGATGCTAGCAAATGTTTTAAATTTATGGGTTGGTTTTCTAATATGGCGAGCAGCAAAGGGTTAAAGCTTTTAAACGATTTTTATTTTTTGGTTATAGGTTTGATTTAATTAAAAGAATATTTCAATCAGTCGTTTTAAATGGTGCTGGGTAGTAAGGGAGAGTGCTCGATATGTTAATTGGTGGGTAGTTATTTAAACTGATATTTACTGAAAAGGAGATTGACCGGTAAGCTCGAATAGGAAGTATCGGAGTGAAAGGGAGATCACCTTTCGGGCTTCCGATCCCTGCTTGGGTTGGGGTGAAACTGTTACTGGTGGAAATATTTGCTGCGGACGGTGCACATCAACTACTGTGTTATTGTATACTCCCGGCGCGAGGTTCGCAAATGCCTTCGGGGGATTTTGAAGAGTTTTTCCGGATCGCGTGAAATAAGCTGGCTTGGGATGGCGGTATAAATTGTTCATGATGAATAAAACGTATTTTGGTGATTGGCTGTCAGATAAATATCTTTTAGCGTCGGCACAGGTTTGTCAAGCTAAGGCAATCAATTGGGACAGGTTTGAAGTCCGATCATTAAAGCAAGGATTGTAAACAGAGTCCATTCTGAAAGGTGAAGTGTACGAGCCGTGAATTGGCTGCATCTGAAGCTTATGCTACATGTGGATGATATAAACATTCGGGGTCTGTCTTTATTTGAAGATGTCGTAAATCATAGGTCTAAGTTATGCTTTGGATGCATGGGAGATAATTCGTGGCACTGAGATCCCAAGGGCGGAACACAAACAACTTTAAATGTTGGTTTAAATTTTATGGTGGAAGTACAGCTTGTGCGTATACAAAGTGTTCGTATTTGGAAGAAAGAAAATGTTGCGGTTTTATTTAATGTAGAATTGCGGTTGCAGGCGGAGATGACTCCCTTCCAGCAACAAATCTTTGATTCGATCCTGCTATTAGCTGGAGTGGTGGCGATGGCAGCAAATGTGCTGCTGATATGGATCCTCCGTCGGCTTCGGCTGTTTAGCGTGGAGATCAAGCTAACCGCTGCCCTGGCCGTGGTTGACCTTGCCATTGCCATTCTAGTTGTTTTCACCAGCATATCTAACATTTGGTTCTCTGACATATCCGTCGCCTTCTTGGCATTTTGTAGGATAAAGGGGCCAATCGACTATTTCCTGTTGCTCTTCTCTCCCCTTTTGGTCGCCCTCATTGCCTTGGAGCGATACTGTCGAGTCGTCGATTCCAACATTTCTAGGGTGACTTGGAGATATATTGGCGGCTGTGCTTTGTTGTACATCTGTCTGGTACTCAGCTCTGCAGTTATGGATGGGTTTTCTGTTTCTGCGTCGGGGTGTGATTGCTCAGCAAGCGCTGCAGATTCAGTTCTCTCGGCCATTGTTGCGTTTACGCTGGGGTTCTTTATGTTCGTTTCCCTGCTGGTGGCCATTTGGGCTTATCTTGGGATACTTTGCTATGTTGACAAGGCAAGGCTTAACCAAGAGTGTTTCATTAACATCAGCCGAAAGAAGATCAGGATCCGCGTCATTAGCGCTTCGGTGACTTACTTCGTCACCATCGCCCCGTATGCCATCCTGTTGATGCTGGAGGGATTACGGACCCCGATTCCGCTTGATGAGCTGGACATTATCATCTCCCTGTTGATTGCCTTTAATCTTATCATCAACCCCTGTCTCATCCTCTTCAGCCACTCTCTCATCTCTGAAAACCTGAAGCGCTGCTTCCGCAACTCTCCGCCCCAAAAGCATGAGACAAATCCCTTTCCACATCCCTTACCCTCAACACAAATCCCATTCCAATGAATTTTCCCAGACTGAAGGTTGAAAACTTGCAACTTCAGAAATAAAAACAGCCCTTTTTCTACCCTTCTTAATTAAATATATATAATTTAATTTATTGTAAAGCCACTTCTATCTAGACTGAAAATCCTTTTTCTTCGAACCCCACTCTTCTATAAACTTTCCAAAATAAATGCACTTCAAACAAAAATATCCCCTCTAATTCATCAAACTCCAATCCTCTAAACTATTTAAACCAATCAAATCATAAAGTATAGGTCGTATAAGATGAAAGATCGTTACAGGACATCGCGTGTAAGTGTACCTGGGGCGTCCAACCTATCAAAGACTAAATTATTCGCTCTCTTCATAGTTTATCCCTTTAAAACAGCCATCGATATAGAATCTATTGCCCAGCTGCTAAACGTTGTTTTTATAAAAAAAGCTAAATGCAATTTAAACGAAAGTCACTATAAACTAAATAACCAGCCCGCCTTTTGACAACTGTTCTTAATTCTTGCCTCTTTTGTCACCTCAGCTCCGATTTTGTAAATATCCTGGGGCCTTTTAAAATGCTTAAATGCCTACGTTCTTTTGGGACAGTAAGTTATTCTGTCAATTAACGTTCTCATAACTGATTTTCAGCCAATTTCGGTCCAGCTATGATTTTCTTTAAAAGGAAATATTTTAGTCTTTTAGCAACAAATAATCACAATTTTACCTTTTTTCTTTATTAACAATAATATATATTAGTATTTACCAGCTTAATTTTAAATTAAATCTTAAAAGCTAAATAATTAAATTTTCTAACAAAAAATTAAAGGTGCAGAAAGTAATATTATACAATGCGCTTCATTTTTATGTGGTTGCCTTTTGCTACTGTAAATATAAATATTAATAGACAAAAATGCTAGCTTGATAAAAATCAACCGAAATCTGGTTGTCAAACTTAATCGACGGAATTTCTTCCTGCCCATTTTATTTATCATCTAATGATTTTGATTCAATAACAAAGCCAAAAATATACCTTTATTCAAATAAAAAATTTATAACTTTATTAATTTTGTATATATGGCTGGTTTAATTTGTTATTAATTACAAGCGGTTGAGATTCTTGTTGACTTTGATCTCAAGCCTCATCGCCATTTCAAATAGTTTGGCCAGTACAATGGATGAGATCCACCCCGGTTTAAAAGGTTTACCACAGCTCCTAGGATATTTATAAGCCCAAAGCGCAGCGTCAGACCCAATTACAAGGATTAAATTTTACTCAGACAAAAATCAAATCACCGAGGAATAAGGTATAATAGAGGTTTTAAACAGGCTTGATTTTAAAAGCGATCTATTATCCATACAGGTCCTTTTGCCAAGTTGTAAGCTTCAAGCTGGAAGATAGGCGAGTTCATGGGCGCTGGTGGATTAACCCTCCGCCGTGGCTACAAGATTTGAATCAAAGTTGAACTGAGTGCCTCACCGATAGGGCTGCGTCGGCCCAAAAAAGGGACAATTACGGCATTTGCCGTAATTGTCCCGTCCTCCCTTCCCCGTAATCTTCTTTCGGATTCCCCCAACGTAGGGGAATCCGAAATTTCAAAAAAAAAGGCCTCGGAAGGCTTTCTGTTTTCCGGATTTGAACAATATTTTAATATATATTCAATAAAAAAAAATTTGGAACAAAATTTTAATTCAAAATTTTAATTTTTGAAAATCAGAGAAAAAAATATAAAAATTTTTATAAAAAAAAATTCTGGGAAGAAAAACCCGCCACACTTATGTGTGGAAACAAATCTAAGAAAATCTTCTTTGAGAAGATTTCTCGGACTCGTTTCTGGAATTGAGATGGTGGCTCCTTTTCTAAAAAGGAGCCACTCGTCTCAAATCTGATGCAGCCCTACTCACCGATAGGAGCGCTCCTGTCCTGTTTAGGATTTAGACCCAAGGTCTGAATCCTAAATAGTAACACCAAGCCACATTCTTATTAAAAACTCAAATGCAAGTCAATACTGTAATTCAGAACCTGAACATAAAAAGGTGGGATTGTCAAATCCTTGGTCCAAATTTCAAATCACTTTTGCGGGCAACTCAGCTGAGTGAAAAATAAAATATTCAATAAAATAACCATTTAATTTGACTTTTTTGGTTTATTTAAATTGGCAAATTTCAAATCCCTTGAGCAGATAACTCAACTAACAAAAGACAAAACACAACAAACAAATGTGGGATACATGAATCAGAAATGCAGGATTCTAATGTACAATTTGAAATTTCCTGTATTTCAAACAAATCATAGAGACCATATAAAAAAATGAATCTGAAAATGCGGGATTGTCAAATCCAAGAACAAAATTTCAAAAAAAATGAGATGAATTCAAAATAAATATAATTTATGGGTGTCTCAAAAAGGATGCCAAAGGATCTAGAGTGGATTTGTGCTAATTCTTTTAGGAATCATAGGCATTCTCAAAAATCACCCTATTTGTCAGGATATCAAGAGTACCATGGAGCTCCAGCAGGTGAGGGAGGAGTTAAAGCAGGTGTTGGCATGGCCCACCAGATGATGAGACCTAACTTTACCAGGTAGGAAAGGGCCTTCTTAGCCATAGCCCAAGGTTCAGTCACTGGCAAGGCAGAGCTAATCAATCCCGTGAGCGCCGGGTAAAGCACTCCCAGGAATTGACTACTCTGACCAGTGGCATCAGAATTGGGGGGTTGAGATGGTTGGTTTGGGTTTCAGGGGTGGTTTCATGGGAAACAAGTAGGCAGCAGGATTTTTATACTTCCCGGTGATAAACAAAGGGTAGATGGTGATTAATGTGCTGTCTCAGACAATTTGGTAGGGTTCCTTGGGAGCGTTTGGGCGGGTGTACCACTGCAAGTCTTCCAATGTCCAGGGTTTGTGGTCAGGATTGGCAGGATACTCAGTGAAATGCACAGGGCCAAATGGAGCATTGGGTGGACGTTAGTAGTCAAAGGCTTTGGTTTTATCAACAGGAGTCTGACTATCTATCCCAGTGGATGGGTAATGACGCTTGGGTGTATGCAGATGGAAGAGTATCAAAAATAGGTATGTAAACAGATTGGTGAACCAATGGTTCATAACAACTTTATTTGGTAAGGATGACAATACAGAAATTTTTCAGGTGCTTCTGGTTTATATACTTATTCACATGCAGGTGCCTCTGGGCATTCTTCTGGTGCTATCTGTGTGACAATGCTTGGCATCTCAGGTTCTTCTGTTTGGTTGGCTGCTTCATGGTCATTTTTGGGGTTTTCAGGAACAGTTGTTTGGCTTTTTGGTGGTCCATCTTGGATTGGCTGGCCATTAATTCTGGCAGGTTTGGCTTCTGGGGTTATGGGGGTTTTCCCAATTTGATCACCATTTTTGGACTGGCTTGACAGGCTCTCCTGAGCCCAAAGAGCTTGATTAAAAAGGGGTCCCCAATTGGGGACCCCAAATTACTTAATGGAGGGTGGGCTTGATATGGGTTTACTGGGAAGCTAAAAATAGCCTGCCCAGGCCCAGCCAAACCCACCAAGGCTTGGGCGTAGCTTTTGGGGCCCAAAACGTGCCCCTCAGCTGCCACCAGGGTGGAAATGATTCCTGCACCTGGATTTGCTTTAAAAAGCAAAAATCCAGGTGAAGGTGAATCTCCTCCGCCCGCTAGCCCCGCCTGGTGGCTAGGAGCGGGTTCAATTCCTGCCCGGGGCTTCAAAACTGTTACTTTTGTAACACTATTCCATTTTAGGACGGCTAAAATTTAGATCATAATATTCACCAACTTAACATACTTAACAATAAAATTGAATAAAATATACAATCTCTTTTTTATTTTAATTTTTTAATAAAAATTTATTATGTCTTCTTCCAATAACAACAAAGTCAATGATCTGTTCCCTGGCCTTGATGCATTTATGCAGGGCTAAGCTAGGTCTCTTGACAGTGAAGCCTCTGTCTATGGCCACTCCCAACCTGCAGGCCCCTCTGCAAGCACTACCCAGGAGTGTGCTTTTTCTCTTGTGTCCTCAAGCATGGCCCTGTTTGCCCATCATGCACAGGCAGCTGCTAACCCAAATCCCAAATTGGCAATGGCATCCAGAACCAGCCATTTGAGCCATGAGGTCACCCAGAGAGCCCAGAATCCAGAAACAGCCAATCAGATGACACTGTCCAGTTCCCAAGATGGACACATCCCTCCTCCAGCCAACCAGCCTGAAAGACGCAGAATAAAAATGATCACCCCAGAAATTGTTCTCAAAATGGTTGAAAAGCAAGGGACGCTTATGTCCCTCAGGGAAATTGCAGCCGCAATGGGTTTAGCAAAGTCCACTGTGGCTGCAACCCTGTGAGCCCATGCCAACTATGGCCCCCCTCCCAAGAAGACCCTGACTGGTGCCCATACTTCAACTGAAGGTGAAAAAGCCCACCCTCTCATGATGGATATTATGGAATATGACCCACAGATGCCCCTGGTCCAGTTACGTCTCCAGTTGGGACTCCACAGCATCTTCACCAACAAAAGAACGGTGAATTCATGGATGCACAGAGTTGTGGTTGCCTCCAGAATCCTATCCAATCAGGTTCTTGATGGCCCCATTTTGCTGGATACTGACCCATACAATGCAAACATTATTAATTTTATTAAAGGGAGGGCAATGAGGGCCCATAATGATGTCATCTTCCTATCATACACTAAGATCTTGACCAGTATCCAAGACTTTAAGTAGAAGCGCATCCAATCTGACGTGTACAAGCGCGGTCCAATTTTGTATCAATTTGTCAGGAATTTTGTTGGCAGTTTCCCCATTGGGTGTCAATCATTACTTGGAAATATCAAACACCGCAGATGGGTATGCATTTCAGACAAGCTCAAGGACATGCTGGGGGATTGGGCTACCCAACAAGCCATATACACAGTTGTACTGGGTGCAGAGATGGAGCAGCAGGAATGGGCAGCCAAAGAAATTATGGCTGTGGGGCACACATGTTGGTCCTATCCCACCAACCACACTGACATGCATCTTGCAGATGTATGTCTCTAAAATTTTGGTTCTGCTCTCAGGCGCTCAAAGCCTGACATCTACAATGAACTGTGTTCCCAAATTGAGAAGGGGTACAAGCTTTTCTCTTCTGTGTTTGTCCAGGACCTATCAGATCTCATCATCTTCTATGCAAGTGATAGTGATAAGTCCAGAAAGGACTCCAGCCTCCCCCATGCCCATCCATTTGTTTTGTCAAGCCTGCATATATGACAGAAGAAAAATTCAAGCAATTAAAGCAATCAGCTCTTGCTGCCCCTTCCCAGTCAACAAACCCTGCCTCCCCAACCCCCCATCAAGCCACCCGCCTTTCAACCCTGACTCCCAAACCACCACCCATTCCCTCGCCATCATCTCTCATGCCGTCCCTTTCACAGGTGCAGATGAAGGCAGCATTTGTCGTGTTTGGCTCCTGGAATGACATCCAGGAGGACACAGCAGGAAATCTTTATAACAAAAGATTTGAGGTTAAAAGCTTAATTTCCTGAAAAACAAGATGTGAAAGTCCTTTTGGAAGAAAGGACAGGAAAAAGCTTGAAGATTATTAAAGCCAACCCAAATGTGGATAAACTTGTCTTTATTAGGAGAAATGATTCTACTTAAATAGTAGACAAGAGACGGTGATCACTCATTAGAAAGACAGAGTGGCTGAGGGGGTCATGTTGGGATGAGGTCATACCAGGATCATTCACAGACAGGTACAATAATCCAGAATGGGTGGATATTGGACCAACCCCATTTGCGGAAGGCAAAGAATTTCTGAAATTGAAAGTGAACCCAGCCAAATCTTTGCAGCTATCAATATTTGAAGGCCATATCAAAATAGCATTAATGGCGCAATTTCTGACAACATTCATTCCGCCCATTCCCTCCCCTTCTTGTCCTTTGATGATTAGAATAAATCTTTTCTTTGTGACAACTTATTAAAGTTGATATTTCTCTTTCAATTCACAAATAACAATATTTATTTTGCATTGTTAGCATTTCCCATATTTAAAATTTGTGTTGTACATTTGATGTGGTAACATATAACTATTTGTATGAATATTTTTCATTATCAATAATAAATTTAGAACCACAAATGTAAAATTATATTAGAATATTGCAGGTATGTGTTAAATACTGATATTTAGATATTATGTGAATAAATCAATGCATTCTGTATAATAAATTTCATTTCAAACAAGGCCTTTTTCATTGTAATTTATATAAATGAACTGTGTTTATATTTGGGAGCCATAACGCTTAGTATAAATATTGATACATAGTGCATTTTACAGCCTGTATATTTACCTATTGGTAATAATTCTGTAAACTTTTAAGTTGGATTTTGTGAGTAATAATAATATAACAAATTAATAAATTACTTTTTATTATCATTAATTGGCAGATTTTTTTGCTTTGGCAATTGTGAATTTTCTGATATTTACGCACTAGTATCCAATTGGTTGGTTTCACATCCAATTGCGCAGGCAATAGGAGATCAAGTTGCCACCCCAACTACATCCAGTCTTGGGGTGGCGGCTTGTTTTCCTATTGCCTGTGTGATTGGATGTGAAGCCAACCAATTGGATACTAGTGTGTAAATATCAGAAAATGCACAATCACCTCATCAAAGAAAATCAGCCAATTAATGACATTAAACAGTAATTCATTAACCCATTACATTATCATTACCTCGCAAAATCTGACTAAAAAGTTTACAGAATTATTATCAATATGTAAATTTACAGGCTGTAAAATGCACTATGTATCAATATTTGTACTAAGCGGTAATGGCTCTCCAATATAAACACAGTCTATTTATATAAATTACAATGAAAAATGCCTTGTTTAAAATGGATTTTATTAAACAAAATGCATTGAGTTATGCACATAATATCAAAATATCAAGAGTTGACGTCTAATTGCAATATTCTAATGCAATATTTGCATTTATGGTCTTTAATTTATTAATGATGATGAAAAATATTAATGTGTTGAAGGCAGTACTATAAAAACCAGTTTTTTGATGTAATTCAAACAAAATGTCAAATATCTACAGCCTTATCAACAAATTAGAGTCACCCTACAAAAGGTTGTCAAGCTTGAAATTAACATAAGGGAAATTGTGGTAAATCAACTGGGAAATGAGGGAAGGACCTTGGTCCAGCAAAACAAAACCACAAAAAATAGCCTGTGAACAATAGTCAACAAAGAATACAAGGAAATAGTTTTAAATCTTCAAAAGGAAATACTCAAGAGGCTAGATTTCAAAAGTGAAAGTTACAACTTGTGGGAATTTGCAAAACCAACAGAAAGAATACTCAAAAAATCAAATTGATTGAAGGAAATGAAAGCTCAAAGGAAATTAACACAAATGAAGAGGAAACTGATCAAATGGAAACAGATGAAAACAAAACACAATCAAGAAGCAGAATTGCCTCAAGAAACAATGAAAATTCAACTAATGAAAATCAGGAGGAAACACAAGTAACACAGAAAATAAGGAAGATCAAGCCCAGAAAAACAAATGAAGCTCAGCCTACACTCATGAAGTTTGCTGAAAGGGCGCCTGTGGCTGAGGGGGCCACAGGGGAAACAATCAACAAGTCTTTTTATGTTTCACTTATATTTACTTTAGTTATAACTAGGAATGGGGACAAGGTAGTGGAGATGGCGGCTTTCACACCAAGTTGGTTTTATGGGGGTTGCCAATCACTGGTTGTAAAGTCACTCCCCCCTTTATCTCTGGATAGGACAATCTTTTTGCGCCACACAAAAAAATCTGCTCAAAAGCCGGCCAAGCCCTTTAATTCCCTTGAGAATTTAGCCCACACAATTGATGAGAGACTTGTATTAGCATACGCTTCCCAAGTGGTAAATACTGGTGCTTTGGACTCTGTCCCCACTTGGGAGGAATATCTGATTAATTTGGATTATTTTTTGGCTTGGGCCCGTCCACACTTGAAATTAATTAAGTCTAAGCATTCAGGTTGTGCTACTGCCAATTCTTTAAATGCCAATCTAACTGGTTTGAATGGTGAGCTGCCCCATTCATTTGACCCCAACCAATCAGAGTTGAATTTGGAAATTGGTGAAAACCCTCCAGCTTGTTGGATCTGCCTGATAAAAATTCTCCTGCAGCCAATCAAACTTGCGCCCCTGGGTCAGGTGACCTTGAATTTTGAATTCCACTCTTAAAGCAAGACAGGAGACTTTTGGTCCCCTGCTTGCTCATTATTCAAATTAAAAGTTTCTAACTTGCCTCACTTGAGTTTAAACTTTGAGGTCTTCAAACTTCCCCTTTTTTATTATCCCTGGCTTTTTTTAGTCTTAACTCCTCAGATCTTTATCTTTCCTGCCTTCCCTTGGCTTATGGTGTTGTCTTCAAAGCCTCTATAGTTGATGTTATTAGTGTTGTTTACACTTACCTTAGTTGCTTTCAAAAAACTAGTTTGAACTTTGAATTTAGTATTATATCCTTTATAAATTCTTACTTTAAGTTCAAAATTGTTTCCTTTTTGCTTTCAAGCTCCTTGGCCCTTACTATACGCTTTACACTTCATAAACCCATCTTCAAAGCAACCAATATCCTGTGGCCTTTATTTCTTGTTCCTCCCAGCCTCTCAGTGACTTTCTTGCTTATGCTTGTTCTTTGGTTGTCCCTTTTTCTTGAATCTTTACAGCAATAATCAAGAGAACCTCAGGGGAATCAAATCTGTTATTGCTGGCCCCAAACTCAGTCATTAAGAGAAATGTTGGTCCTTCTTGCCAAGTTTGTTGTTTATACCTTGGTGCCAGCTTTGGTAATGATATGGTGTACTACCCTGGATCTGTGAGGGTTTATTTCCCATACCCTTCACTGTGTTGGTGCTAACCCAGGTCAATTCATGCACTTACTGGAGGACATTCCTGGATGCGCCCAGGATATCCTTGCCACCAGTGAGAACGTTGTAAGAAGATTGACTTGTGACAACCTCAAGCTCACTACCCTTGATCCAGTCCCACTCATAACCCCCAGCCTGACTCCCCTCCCTTCTCCTCCCTTGGAGATCCCAGTCCCACTGATCTCAGAGGAAGACTTGGATGGGCAAGAGCTTAGACCCAAGTGTGCCTCCTAGTTGCTTGGTGGGATCCTATTGATGGGCTTGGACTCATACTTTCTCCGTCTATCTGCCATGTTCTCCCTATAGACACCCCTTCAAGAAGCCATCCCAGTCTTGCACTGGATGGTGTCCTGGTGGATTTTACCCCAGGATGGGAGCCAAACTTAGTTAGTTTAGCCCCCCTCTCTCACACTGGTAGCCCCTGTAAATCAAATAAATAAAAATGAAATAAATAAAATAATTCAAATTAATATGAATATTTTGCAAATATAGAAGCAAAATCCAGGAAATATTTACCACCCACAGGGTGCTTGCCATAAATTAGGGAAGCATACAAAATAAGAGCAAATCTCAACTTCAAAGAGATAACTGAAATTTGTGGGGATATCAAAATAAACTTTGATGAATATATTTATGAAAGTATACAACAATTTCCCTTTTCAAATATCAAATCATATGAAAAAAACTAATAAAACCGACTTTCAAATAGGAACTGAATATCTTAAAACTGAAATTTTCAATGGATTATTCAAAGCATTTTCAAATAAAGTTGGGATGCAGTACTTATGGATACATTTAAACCTTTATTTCTTTTGTTTGCCAAGGCATGGGGGAAGATTCAAGTCAGGCACCCTCTGGAACCATCTTTAAATTCATCAACACGTCCTATATCAACAGATTAGCTCAAATATATAAACAATTATGCATGTTCTCTGAAAAATATACCTTGCAAAGGATTCACGTCACAGTATACTTAGGAATCATACTACATTGCATATTAAAGACTAACATTAAAAATTGGAGGATGTACCTATACAACTTGATATATGCCAATTAGCACTTGACTGCCAGAAGATACTACAGGGGTATAGGACAGTCAAGTATGTCCTGTACAACTCCTTTGCACTGGCATTGTTGTATGGGTTTTACGTGCCTCCCAAAAAGAATCTGCTGATCAATTTGCTTACCCGCCTCCCTTTTATTAAGTGTTCAACAACCACTGGGATGCAAGGCGCCACCCCTCTAGAAATTGCATCCAGGGTTGTCCACCATGTACAGAAGAGTATTGGATCTAATTAGACGCTCTAGATAAAAATTTGATTTTGGGGTATAATTCCCCAGAATAATCACATTTCATTTGCAATTTGCATCTCCCTAATAAATTATATTCCCTTGCAATTTAACTTTTTAATTTTTATTTTTTTATTTTAAGTATTAAAATTTAAAGTTTTAAAATTTTATTATTTAAATTTTAATATTTAAATTATAATATTAATATATCTAAATATATTATAGGATATTAGTTATAGTTGCAAACACGTCAAATAATAAAAAATAATAATGTTTTTATTTACTAGCTTGTTGAGTACGGGTTCATTTATTACATAGTTAAACATTGAGAACTGAATTTATCTGCAACAGACAGCCTGCTTCACTTATGTTCTAAATAAGTGCTTGTTTAGAACTTGGATTACCTTTCCCTTGTAATATGATTTGATAAATATATTTGATATGCTTGAACCACGTCATAAGTACTGTAGATTCAGAACCTAAAGGTAAAAATGTGGGATTGTCAAACTCTTTTGCGTAAACTCACCAAACTAATGGAATATTTTTCATCCTTTTATATAAAAAAGTAAGTGGTTATGGGATAAAAATCACTCCATTAAGTTGGTGAGTTCATGCAAAAGAATTTGACAATCCTGCATTTTTACCTTTAGGTTCTGAATTTATAGTACTAATTAGTAAGTGATACATTAGTTTTAAAAGCTATGGCAACAAGCAAAAATACTTCAGATTTAAACAAAATTCAACTCTCAGGTTAAAATATACACTCTATTAACATGGTTTATTGGTGTTAATGGGCAAAATGGGTCAACACAGCAACAAAGTGCTCACACGCAAAGCAAAATCATTCAAAATACAATCTGAAATACATTGATTCACAAAAAATGGTGTGAGTTGACTTTTAGTGTACATATGTTTACTATGTGAATTGGTGACAAAATACATCCAAGCGTGGTGTGTCAAAACTCAATCCAAAAACAAAACACAATAGCAACTCACTGTCAAGATTGACAATTCTTCCCCTCTGGAAACCCAGGCCTGGGAGCAGGATTTGAACCCAGAACCTGGATTCCCCTGGGCCGCTGGGCCTATGGACTGCTGGGCCGCTGCCTGTGTTTTTTGGGGATCAAACCCCTGCAAGCTGAGGCTCCTGTGAATTCCTAAAGCCAGAATACCGACACCAGCCCAACCATAGTGGCACCCAAAGAGGAGCCTCTCAAATTACCTAATGAAGGCAGAGATGGCGCCTATGTAAGCTTCATGAGTTTGGAGTCCTCTCAAGCAACCAATCAGGAGCCTACCCAGGAAAGAGGCATGGGCCTGCGGCCTGGCCCCATGACCACAACGCTAAAGCAAGACAATCAGGTAGCCAAATTGAGATTTTTGACCAATGAAAGAACTCCCGGGCCGAGCGCCATTTTGCTGCTTTCAGACCCAAGTACCCGATTCCCCCGGCCCAGCTTTCCCCCAATGCCCTGATGAATCCATGGAAAATGTTAAGTTTGGAAGTGGGGTGCCATATAGACCAAAGGACCCCGCGCTCCAAACTTATTGCCATTTTTGAATAAAGGTTATGTTACTTTGGCTCATACAGCTATTACCATATTTTGTATTTGTCATCTATAAGTTAAGTTTGACATCCCCTGGCCCTCCTGCCCCTCTGCCCACAGATTTCTGTCCACCTGGTGCTCCCTTTGGGCCCATTAATTTTACTGATTACCCATTAAAGCCCAAATATAAGGATTACACACCAGAGAAAATCATTGAATTTGACCTATTAGCCCGTATCCAATCCGCTGTCAGATACAACTGCCAAGGCCCGTGGATATTCTCTACCCCCAAGTTATTTAGAGGAAAAGTCAACTACCTCCCAGCCTACAATGTTTATATGGAACCACCTGTAACACCAAAACCAATGCCAGCCTCTTCCCCCAACCTGCCAACCAACCATACCAGCAAGCTTTTTGGTATAGTGTACATCACCCTCACTGGGGTGGTGGACATCATTATACCGGCTGCCAGCCCGTGGTCTTGGTTAAGAAAGTCTGCTTCTTACCTCTTAAAGTTAGCCCCTCTCTTGTGGTGGGCCCTGCCTGCAAAAACCCTGGCCCAAGTTACCTCCAAAACCGGCAGGCTGGCTGCCCGAGAGTGGGTCCCTGACATTATGGCAATCTTTTTAAAACCTGGTACCCTGAGCCCCAAGATGTTGTTATTTCTTGGGGTATCTTGTATGCTTTTGTTATTGATAATCACTTATTAACCCATAAGATGACCATGAACCTGATCTCTTCTATGTGGAAGAGCACAAACCCAAACAAACCAAAAAGAATTGACACTGCCGCCACCGATACCAACAAGCCCTCTTCTCAAGTGCAAAATGTGATTTTAAACCAGTCTCTCACCAAGGTAGAGATGCTCCAGATGGGGAAGCTCACACTTGAGGAAGCCCAACGCGCTATGCCAGTCCTCTGCTTGCACTTCCAGACCAACTCACCCTCCTATGCCAGCAACACCAAGAAAATACTGGGGGTCGCTTCCATGCTCTCTGGGGACGTTCTGGACTGGTTTGGCAAAGCCATAGCAGAAGATGTAGAGTTCTGTTTGGACTATGCCAAGTTTGAGGCAGAACTAATGGCAACTGGGGAGGATTGTGACACCAGATACTACGCCCTGAACTCCTTGCTAGAAATCTGCCAAGGCTCTTAACCCATTCAGGCTTACATTGATGATTTCCTTAAACTAAAGATCCACACTCAACTTGAGGACAAATTGTTAGCCATCATCTTCCAAAAAGGAGTGAACCCAGTCATGAAGGACTTACTAAAGCACCACCCACCCACACTTGGCTTAGAAGACCTGATTCCTTTGTGCAAAGGCCTCAGCATGAACCAAGAGAATGCTGGGTCCTCCCAGACCTGCCCATCCCAAACTGCCACACCCAACAGAAGGGGAATGACCCCTGAGGAACTACAAAGACACTACAGAGAAGGTCTCTGTTTTCACTGCCATGAAGCGAGGCACTTGACCAGAGCCTGCCCAAAGAAACCCCCTGCTCCCATCTCATTGGCCCAAATAAACTCTTCTTCCCAGTCTTACAAGTTCATCTAGTATCTGTTAACGTTGGGGGAACAACCCAAAAACTAAAGGCGTTCATTGACACTGGAGCAGATAAGAGCTTCATTGACGCAGACTTAGCCCAAGAACTAGGCCTGTCTGCCTCTGAGAACCGTCTACAGATCATCTTGGGAAACAGCATTAAAGACACGGGATACAAATGTGAGCAAGAACTACCCTTGATAATAGGAAACAACACCTACCCCTCATCCCTCATCTTGTTGAAAGGCCTACCACACCCTCTCATCCTTGGGGATTCCTGGTCAGACAGGCATGGCCTCATCCTCAACTACCAAGAACAGAACTTCACCTTAGGTGATAAAGGTACCCGCAACATTGTTCCCTTCTGCACCAATCCTGAAGAACCTACCCAAAGGCTTATGACTATACAGATCAAACCAAGTGTGGGAGTCCTACCTACTTCCCTAGGGAAATGGACCCATGTATTCAGCAAAGAGGCGGCCACTTTCCTCCCCAAACACACCAAGTACAATCATGCTATTGACCTTCTGCCAGGCACCAAACCCAAACATGGGTTTATTTATAGCTGCAACCACAAGGAGCAGCTGGCTCTCAAGGCGTACATTAAAGACATGACCAAGAAAGGTTTCATCCGTGTGTCCAAGAGCCCTTGTTTGTCACCAATGTTGTTTGTGGGCAAGAAGGACGGAGGCATGCACCCGTGTGTTAATTATCAGAAATTGAACAAGATCACTGTAAAGAACCACTACCCCATACCTAATGCTGACAACTTGTGCAATGTACTGACGGGCGCCCAGGTATACTCCAGGATTGACCTTAGAGATGCATTCAACCAAATCCAAATCAAAGAGGGTGACAAATACAAAACTGTGTTCAAGACCAGGTATGGACTCTACAAATACCTGGTGATGCCATTTGGACTATGCAACGCCCCTAGTACCTTCCAGCGCATGATAAACACAGTACTGGACAAATACCTTGACCAGTTCTGCGTGGCTTACCTTGACAACATCCTCATCTATAGCAAGACCCATGAGGAGCACTTGCTCTATCTAGACCTGATCCTGAGCAAACTCTATCAAGCCAACTTACACGTAAAACTCAAGAAATGCAAGTTCTTCCAACCAGAAGTAGAGTTCCTGGGCTATGTAGTGAAAACTGGAGGGTTTGCAATGGCTCAGGATAAAGTGGACGCCGTGACTTCCTGACCAACCCCACGTGCTGGAAGGACGTCAGAAGTTTCCTGGGGCTAGCAAACTACTGCCGGGATTTCATCCAAAAAATTTCTCACATCACTCTGCCCCTGACCCGCCTGTGCTCCAACAAAGTCACCTTTGCCTGGACTCTGGAATGTGCCACCGCCTTTGAGACCCTGAAACTTGCCTTCACCTCTGCCCCTGTCCTGGCCATGCCCAACCCATCCAAGCCATTTGTTCTGGAAATTAATGTGTCCAAATTTGCGGTGGGTGGGGTCCTTCTTCAGGAATGAGAGGTAGTATGCTACATCCTGTAGCATATTACTCCAAGAAGATGCTGCCTGCAGAAGGAAACTACCCAATTTACAGCAAAGAGATGCTAGCCATTATGAAGACCCTGAAACATTGGCGCCAATACCTCTGTGGTGCTGAATTCCCAGTAAAGGTCCTGACAGACCACAAGAACTTGGTCTACTTCTTCAAACCACAGCAGCTTAACCAACAACAAGCAAGATGGGCTTTAGAACTGGCCAACTACACCCTGACCATAGACTACAAACCAGGGAAAGTGAACGTAGTACCAGACGCCCTGAGTAGAAGATCTGACCTAGCACCCACTCACATGGAAACTCACAACCACAACACGCAAGTACTCCTAGACCCAGCTAGCCTAGGTATCCACTTGGGTTTGATGAAGATCAGGGCCAGTAAGCCAGAAGTGCTGAAGGCCCAATCACTTGAAAAATTCACCAAAACCATGATTGCCAACCTTTCAAAATCCTTGGATAGCCCCCACTACCAGAAATGCTACTCATTGAAGGGAACAACACTAATGCTGCACAACAGAATCTTTGTACCAGAAGGAAGCATCAGGACCAACATCCTGAGAGATTATCACAATTCTGAGATGGCTGGACACCCAGGGAGACTCAAGACCCTCCAGAGCATTAGAAGGAGCTTTGCCTGGCCAAAGATGGACCAAGAAGTAAGCGCGTACCTGAAAGGATGTGAGACCTGTGGAAAAACCAAACCCCGCTGAAACAAACCTGAAGGACTTCTAAGACCCTTGGACATACCCCATGGACCATGGAGATCCGTCTCCATGGACTACATTGTCAAACTGCCCCATCCCTCTCCTTCAATGTGATCCTAGTCATGGTAGACCGCTTCACCAAGATGGCATACTTTGTACCAACCACCACCCATTGCACAGCTGCAGAGACTGCCCAACACTTCCATGACTGCATCCTCACCCAACATGGGACGCCAGAAGAGATCATCACAGACAGAGGACCCCAATTCACGTCAAACTATTGGACACAAGTAATGAAAGACTTGGGAATCAAGCAGTGTGTATCTACCTCCTACCACCCGCAGACTGACAGCCAAACCAAAAGAGTGAACCAGATCCTTGAACAATACCTTTGATGCTATGCCAACGCCAACCAGGACAATTAGGAAAAGATGCTTCCCATGGCCCAGTTTGCATACAATAGTAAATACCACTCCTCCACTGGGATGTCTCTGTTCAAAGCCAACTACGGTTTTGACCCCACCTGGGATCCCAAGATTGGCAAGAAGAAAACTAACACCACTGGATGCTCCTGGGTTGAGCGGATCCACGCTACACACAAAAAACATGCTTGACCAACCTGAACCATGCAGTGCAAACCTACAAAGCCTTTGCCAACCAAAAACAAACGCCAGGCCAACCCTTGCAAGTTGGGGATAAAGTATACCTGTACTCTCGCAATGTGCCCCTACATGTGCCCTGTTGGAAGCTAGCTCACAGAAGAAAAGGCCCTCACAAGATCACCAAACTAATTGGAGAAGTTGCTTATAAGCTAGACCTACCCCCCTCCTGGAAGATTCATAATTTATTCCACCAATCCCTGTTGTTTAAAAAGGATGGGAACTTGCTTCCCCACCAACGGCTTAAGACAAACCCCCCGCCCCTCCAAATAGGCCGCGCTGAAGAATAAAAAGTTGAAACATACATGGTGACAGGATCCACTACCAAAAACCCCAGTACTACGTCAAGTGGAGAGGATACCCACTGGAAGAAAGTACCTGGGAACCGCTAAGCAACCTGACTAATGCCCAAGAAGCCATCCAACTCTACCTGAACAAGAAGAATCAGAAGGAGGGGGACCCGGGGGAAGAAGGGGATGATGTCAAGATTGACAATTCTTCCCCTCTGGAAACCCAGGCCTGGGAGCAGGATTTGAAGCCAGAACCTGGATCCCCCCAGGCCACCGGGCCTATGGACTGCTGGGCTGCCCGCCCGTGTTTTTGGGGATCAAACCCCTGCAAGCTGAGGCTCCTGTGAATTCCCAAAGCCAGAATACCGACACCAGCCCAACCATAGTGGCGCCCAAAGAGGAGCCTCTTGAATTGCCTAATGAAGGCAGAGATGGCGCCTATGTAAGCTTCATGAGTTTGGAGTCCTCTCAAGCAACCAATCAGGAGCCTACCCAGGAAAGAGGCACAGGCCTGCGGCCCGGCCACATGACTACGACGCTAAAGCAAGACAATCAGGTAGCCAAATCAAGATTTTTGACCAATGAAAGAACTCCCAGGCCAAGCGCCATTTTGCTGATTTCAGACCCAAGTACCCAATTCCCCTGGACCAGCTTTCCCCCAATGCCCTGATGAATCCATGGAAAATGTTAAGTTTGGAAGTGGGGTGCCATATAGACCAAAGGACCCCGCACTCCAAACTTATTGCCATTTTTGAATAAAGGTTATGTTACTTTGGCTCATACAGCTATTACCATATTTTGTATTTGCCGTCTATAAGTTAAGTTTGAGATCCCCTGGCCCTCCTGCCCCTCTACCCACAGTTTTCTGTCCACCTGGTGCTCCCTTTGGGCCCATTCATTTTACTGATTATCCATTAAAGCCTGAATATAAGGATTACACACCAGAGAAAATCATTGAATTTGACCTATTAGCCCGCATCCAATCTGCTGTCAGATACAACCGCCAAGGCCTGTGGATTTTCTCTACCCCCAAGTTATTCAGAGGAAAATTCAACTATCTCCCGGCCTATAACATTTATTTGGAACCACCCGTAACACCAAAAACAATGCCAGCCTCTTCCCCCAACCTGCCAACCAACCATACCAGCAAGCTTTTTGGTATAGTGTACATCACCCTCACTGGGGTAGTGGACACCATTATACCGGCTGCCAGCCCATGTTCTTGGTTAGGATAGTATGCTTCTTACCTCTTAAAGTTAGCCCCTCTCTTGTGGTGGGCCCTGCCTGCAAAAACCCTGGCCCAAGTTACCTCCAAAACCAGCAGGCTGGCCGCCCAAGAGTGGGTCCCTGGCACTCACTATGTAAACAAAATCACTCACACAATGTGTGCAATGGATTGTAATCATGAATGATACCAAGGTATCTAATATAAGACACAAGATCTGAAACATAAATTTTAAAAATATTGTGTTGGGTGTTTGAATTTGGCAGTAAAATCTAGGAAAATGGGTGGATTTTTTTAGTATACTAAAATGGGTGTTGTAAAACCAAAAACAACTAACTAAGAAATAAAAAATCTATAATTGGGATATTTGGTGGGAAAAAAATTAATTGAATATCCATAAACAGATAAAAGCAAAAATTAAAAATAGGGAGTAACTTAATTAAGTTTTATTTAATATTTTATTAAATTCTCAAAATGGAAGGAACACAGCAACAGACTACTATTGCACCCGTTATGCGCTGCGGTTGCGGTTGCCCTTGCAGGTCAAAGAATAGACTTAGTACAACACAAGTGCCTACTCAGGAGGGAGACGGGAGAGGAGAGTTCTGTAGTGACGCTGCACTGACACAGCTGGTTCAAGGAGCACAAGCTGCTAGGATGCGGAGCATAAACCCTTGGGTCCCAAAGCTGACCCGGAAGCCCACCAAGGTTACCACTACAAAGAAAGTTAGAAACAGGAGGTAAAACTTACTTCATATGTGTTTAACGTTGTGTACCGGCAAGAGCCGGTCCCATCAGCCATTCTGGAGAAGGTGAAGCCTGTACTTGATACTAGCTATGAGCCCTACGTCAGTAATGGCAATCAGGAGGATGACAAGGAGCCCCAGTTCTACCAAACCAATGAGAGACAGCTGGTGCTAAAGAAAGTTGCAGCCTTCTACAACAAGGTGCCCATGCCCTGTGTTGTACTCAACGCCAACAAGCCAATCCCCACCGCTAAAAATCCCACTCACAAGTGCATTCCAGACATTAAGCACATCATTTTTTCTGGCTCATGCAGGAATCTGGTGATTACAAGGCGGCTGCAGCTCTTGTTGGGGTGGATCCCAAGTACGCCTTGAAGACCTTCAACAAGTTCATTGATACTGGCTGAGTCCTTGCTGTGGAGAAATCCTTGCGTGTTTCAACCATGCTCACCAAGGAGCACAAATGGGCAATCTGCCAGTGGATAACCCAAGATTGCCATCTTGAACTGGCAAATATACAGGCCATGGTCAAGTCTGCTTTTGGGATCAAGGCCTCAATTTCCTTCTATTATCATTTGGTCAAGGGAATGCGCTTTTCCTGGAAAAAGCTCGGGGTATCCCCCTACAATCGGAACAGCCCAGCCAATATCAAGACCCAGAAAAATTACACTGAGGCGTACACTGCCCTCAAAGCCAAGGGAATGATGAAATTCTATTATATTGACAAATCAGCATTTGCCTCATTGATGTACAATGAGTATGGGTATGTCCCAAAGGCTCCACTGACAGGATGGCTTGGTGTGCTGCAGTCCACGCCACAGCATACTCAATGGTGGCTCTCCTTGGTTCAAAGGGGGCCGAGCTCTACCAAATGATACTAGGCTCCCACTATAGCTGGGCCTTCCTATCATTTCTCCAATTGGTCCAGGAGCACCAGAGGCGCACGAGCCTGGGCTTCACCAACATAATTGTGTTGGACAATGTTGATCTCCACAAGGTGGCAGATATTCTTGAAGAATTTCCATCAATCAACACCAGCATTGTAGTGGGCCCCCAGCAATTGGCCACAGCAAATATGCGCCTTCTCTTCCTCCCCGCCTATTTGCCCTTCCTAAATCCCATTGAGGAAGTCTTTGGGTGTCTCAAGCAAGTTGTCAAGCAAGGAACCCCAACTGGGACTGAGGACCTGTTTGATTTGATGTAGGCTGGGATCCATACCCTCTCAGCTGAGACTGTGGCCAAATTCTATGGCCACGCTGATTTGTTTATCCCCGCATGCCTAGCCAAACAGCCAATCAATTAAAGGCTTAGTGTGTCCAACTTTTTTATATTCTCTTATTTATTTTCAAGATTTATTAATTATCATTTTATATTTAGATGTTTCCACACCCGCAATCATATTCAGAAGCTCCATCAATAGATGTAAGTAATTTATTTATTTTATTATATTTTATTTTATTATGCCATCTGAGGTAATCCCAGATGCTCAATACTGGATTACACAATAATATTTAAATCACTTTGGTCAAATAAATATAAAAATAGTTTTAAAAAAATTAAACGTAAATTATAAGGTTGAAATTTATTTTATTGCCATATTATTTTATACTTTTATGAAACCCATTTCCGCAATATATTTTGCAAATCTTGTTTGCTAAAATATTATTTGAAAAATAATTTATAATATAAAAATATAGTAGAGTATAAATATATTTATTGATATAGAGATAAGATTAAGTGTGCCTAAAATGGGTTCGGCAATATGTACTCACCCCATGATAGAGGTGGCGCACAACCTCCACCGCAACACCGTGGACGGTGGATACACCCGTATTAAAGTATTTGCGCCTGCTAGTAAAAGGAAGGATGGTGAGGTGGGAATGGAGGAGCAGCTTTTCTGATGGGGCTGCAAACCTGAAGATGCCAGCCAGGACCAGGGCGTCCTGGATGACATGATCCACTGAGTCATACCCAGGGGGGACCTTCTTCCCGTCCAGTGCAAGCTGGGCCTTGTCAATTCCCAGAAGGACCCTGTCCAGGTCCTCTACAGATGCGCCCATCCCAAAGTAGAATAGGAACCCCAGGTAAACAACAAGATGAAGCCTTTGTCCAGCAAAGGCTTCTGTAAACTTGCACAATTTGTTGTATACAGCGCTAATCTTCTTCTTGTGCTTGGTTTTGGCAAAGGTCAGCTCCATAGCTGCAGGGACCCTGTCTTGTTGGCACTCCAGGCCAGCCTGAAGTCTGCCAGGAGGATTTTTGTCTTCTTTACGGCTGTTGTGTCTGCAACAGCCAATTTTGACACCACATGCCCAAAGTTCTCCAACAGGTAAGAGATGGTATGCTCCAAGGGGTAGCAGAAGCAAGCAGCCGCATTAGCCCGGCCCATCTCCAGTATATTCTTGAATGGGAGTGTTGCCAGGACGTCCCAAACAAGCTCAATGGAGTTTATACAGTAAACTCCACCAAGGTTAACCAGGTTCAGGTGGGCATCCTTGTAGGCAGTAACTGCCCACTCAGATGCCTTCTCACCATGCAAAATCCCAGCCAATGCCCCCTGTACATCAGGAATGTACCATGGATCCTGTCTTCAAGCTCCCGCAAGACAGGGGGGACAGGAAAAGCTGTTTGGCCACATGAGTGGCGTAGTTGGAGTAGAAGGTGAGGGGACAAATGGAACCAGGACCTGGCAGAGTTCACCATCAACATCTAAAAAAGGTAAGTATTTAAGAATTTTTATTAATTATAATTTTTAGGTTACCTTCTTGGGTTTCTTCCTTGCCGGTGGCTTTAGCCGGCTTTGCCATTCTTGGCGCAAGCAGTTGTGCAGGCAATTTGGTATCCTCTGCCCTGGCACACTTGGCAGGTTTGAGGTGGGCATAATCTCTGGGTCATCAACCCAGAGAGACGGCGGAAAGATTTTATGCCATGAACTGGAGGCCCTCAACCACAGTTTTTTGAATATTTAGTAAGCACTCAATTGTCTTCTCTGGAGTATCTGGCATTTTTGACATTAGTGCCTTTGTGGACACCTTGTCAATTTTGTCCCCAGTGAGGACAGCAGACTTCACTTTGGCTTTGACCTTGCGGCCAATGTCCTTTATTTTGGCAATTGCCAAGTCAAGGTCTTTTAGCAGCTTCTCCAATTCTCTCATTGATTTTTTACTAACCTTTCCATATGTTTTTATAGCTTTTGCCCCAATAAATTCTTTATTATTTTGATAGTGTTGCCTCTTTTTTATTCCTTTTTGTTTTCCCATCTACTACATTATCCCATCTTTTTACCCATTTTATATATATTTACGCTCATCTAAATATGAGTTGTTTGCTTTGTGTTGGCATTGTTTCCTTGATTACCATATTATTTTTGGCGCTTGACATAGCCCCTTGTGAAAATATTAACAACAATTTAGTGATCAACTGAATTTAAATTAGAAAATTATAGTGTTAACTGTTTTTAGATAAAGTTGTTACTGATCTGAATTCAAACCCTTAATGATAAACTTTAAGCCAATCAGGAGCCAAGTGATAAAGTGATTGTTGTGACATAAAGGGTCATTTAATAATTCTTTGATGCATGTGCGCTAATTAATATGATTGGCTAGGTGTTTTGTCATTTTGTGCCATTGCCGCTGTGGCAAGTTGTTGATGGACTAGTGCTAACCCAGTAGCTGATTGGGTACTAGTCCATCAACAACTTGCCACAGCGGCAATGGCATACAATGGCAAAACATCCAGCCAATCATATTAATTAGCGCACATGCATCAAAGAATTATTAAATGACCCTTTATGTCACAACAATCACTTTATTACTTGGCTCCTGATTGGCTATAAGTTTATCATTAAGGTTTTGAATTTGGATCAGTAACAACTTTATCTAAAAACAGTTAACACTATAATTTTCTAATTTAAATTCAGTTGATCACCAAATTGTTGTTAATATTTTCACAAGGGGATGTGTTTGGGTGCTAAAAATAACTGTGTTCAGGATCTAGATACACAACATAGTAAATATATGATTTTATAGAAATAAGCTGAACATAAAGAATATGCCAACTGTAAACAAAGAGAACATGAACAACTGAAATTCAAAATAAAGATAATAGAAATAGAAATTTTTTGGGACCAGGGGGTTTATTGAGGCAGGAAAGAGTGATGCCTAGTAGGCAGAATGGTGCGGGAAGGAAGACGTAGAGGCAGTGCTGGCCTGGGGGGTCTGGGATTGGATGGGTTGGGTTTGCGGGTGGGGGGTGTCGGTGGTGGGGATGGAGGCAGGAGGATTGCGCGTGATGGCCGCCATATACTGCTTGTTGTACTCCTCATCAGTCATTGGCTGGATGGGCTGGTAGGTGGCTATGGCACGGGACAGGAGGCGCTTGTCTCTCCATGATTGGTTGCCCATGTTCACATGGAAAACCATTTACGCAAACAATTCAGCCACCATTTAGTGACCAAAGAGAAAATTGTGATCAAGGACCCCAAGATCGAGGTTGTTGAAAGCCTGAGGGCAGCGCTCCCGGAGTGTATTTTCAATATTAAATAACACAACATCTGCCAGATGGACGTCGGCGTGACCAGCTGAGTACACAGAGGCCTAGTGCCTGCGTCCCTGGATGGCCTCAAGGGCAGTGGAGCTTTCCTCTATCTGGTGGCTCAAGAAAACCCGGTATTTGGAATTTGAGCCATCCCAGGAGTTGAGCAATCCACTGAGGATGTGGCTGTATGAGTACCCATCAATGAAATCAGGGTTTGTCTGATAGTAGACAAAATCCTTGGCTGAAACAGCCAGAAATGCACCAATGAATGTCCCCTTCTTGATCTTCTTCCTTCCATTCTTGGTGGCGTCTTTTCCTTGCTCACCAAAATTGTCAAATGCAATCAATAACTTGTAGTACAAGACAAAAATGATTTCATCTATTAGACTTGTCAAGCATCTGACCAGGGTTTATTCAATTGCGGTGTCATATGGGGAATCCTCAGCGTCATCCCCTTGGTTACCAGCAAAATTAGTAAGAACCCTAATTGAAGCCACCTTTCTGTGCATCCTGAGCTGCACCATGCTCTCAGACACCCAAATGCCATGGTGCGCAAGTTGCTTCTGGACCTGGGTCAAGGGAAGCTTGGGGTCCTGCTGGAGGAGGTCAAGCATTATTGGGTATGCCTCATTGATCTGGGACTCTGTGGCCTTCTTTGGCTTCTTGGCTGTCCCAATCAGATTTCCCTTATTCATCAGGTTGTTGAATTCCCGCACGACAGTTGCCTGGGTGAATTGTAATTGGCTGGCTATCTGATCCCAGGACAGACCCTGCAGGTTGAGTGCCACAATTTCCTGAAGAATTTGGGCAGTGATTATTTTGCGTTTGGGGCACTGGGTGGCAGGAGCTGAAGCCTGATTGGCTGAGGGGGGGCAGGTTGAGCAGTGGCGGGAAGTTGTTCCAAATCAAGGTTGCCATCCTGATTGGTTAGCTGACAGGCAGCTTGTGCAGGGGTGGGTGTGGGAGCAAGGGCAGAGCTAGACGCTAAGTGACTCTCGAACAAGTCAATGCCATATGGGTCGGGGGACAGTAACAGGTCAGCTTCCTTGTTACCCGCCTCAAAGGCTTGGGTGTAAACAGGTGCCTCCATGTTCTGAGCCTTGCCTTCATTGCAGCTGGCTTGGCTGCTGGCGCGGTTGAAGATATTGCTATTGAAAACCATATTGAAATAAAACCTAGGATAAAATCACTAAAAGTAGAAATTTTAAAATTTAATGAATTATTTTTATTGTAATCTCAAGTCCATATTTGGAAGTTTCTCAAAACCTTTTCATACAAATCTGGAGCCAGGAAAATAGATAAAATGCCTCTGTTCCTAAATTGGATAGCTGTTGATTGTCTGTTAAGCTGTTATATTTCTATTTTAGGCTGCTCATACTACACAGCTTGTGTGACTTTATTTCGTTTTGTGCTTGTAAAATCTTGCTTCTAGATTGCTCCAATTTTGTTTCATTTTGGTCCTTCTGTCGGTGTCTCATATGAATCCTGATTGGATTATAATATACTCCGGAATAGCATCCATCCATTTCACTTGTTGCGTCAGTTCATTTTGTTTGTGGTTTGAACTACACCATTTGATGTTTGATATAATTTTGTATGATGGGTTAGTGAAATTTTGTTTTTGGTTTGACAGTTCATTTATTAACCAAAAATATTTAAATTAATTGAATCCTGAATCTTGCGTGACTTGGATTTTGTTTAAATCTGAAATCATTTTGTTTAAATCTGAAGTATTTTTGCTTGTTTCCATAGCTTTTAAAACTACTGTACATAAAATCATTGGTGATTGTGTTGTGTGGCTATAGCGGCACTGATTTAATAAGGATCAGATGATGACCTGCAAGGTCCAAATTGTGGCTTTTAAAATAAAATTCAATGGTACTAAAAAGGGTTAACAATTATTTAAATAAAATTATCTATTTCTATCATTTTTTTATTTTTTTGTTAAATCTACAGTCAATACACTATTTGGTAGATTATAATAAAAATACATAACTCTGTATCTAGAATAATCAATTTTAATTATATTTTTTTACTAATTCTTATATGTCTAAAATACAATTCAACATCATGTCATTATATATAATTAATAATTTTTTAGTCCTAAAAAAACAAAATATATAAAAATAAAAACAAATAAAACCCAGAGTGCCCATTTATCTGATTGGATTGGAGGCAAGGGCTTTGGGGAGGAAGGATTCCAAGTGCTCGTAAAAAACTGCCATCACATTGGGTGGCATTGCAAATTGGCTGATCTTGAGAATGTTGAAGAGATCCTCGGTGTCCTGAGAGAGGCCTTTCTTCACCTTATTTTTGATCCACCCAAAGACCTCCTCAATTGGATTCAGGAATGGAGAATACAGGGAGAGGAAGAGGAGTCCAATTGGACAATCAGCAAGCCGGTGGCTGGAGGTGTGGCTGTTTTTGTCAATGGGGGGATAACTCAGAAACAACCAGATCCATTTTGTGGAGCCCAACATTATCAAGCACAACAATGTTGTTTGTGCCGCGGTAATTAATCCAAAGGTACTCCTTTACAGTTCAGAGAAAATCAAGGCATGTCCTGCTATTATGGGAACCCTTGATCATCTGGTATTGATCCAATCTGCAAGGAACAAGAAGCGCTACCATTGAATAGGTCTGAGAACAGACAGCTGCATGATGGGTTACACCGTCCTTGGACCCCTTCTTGACCCACCCATGCCTAGACCTGAGTGAGAAGGAAAATAACATTTCATTGATATAGAAGAATTATTTATTTCCTGTCTTCTTGAGAGCCACATAGGTCTTGGCATAAATGTGTCAATCTTCAATTGTTTTTTGCTATTCCTATTGTGCAGAGAAACTCTGAGGACCTTCCATGAGAAGCCCAAATTGACCATTGCTTGGTAAACAAGGGTTTTAGAGACAGAAAGCCCAAACTCTGTGGCCAACATTGATTGGACAGCAAGCGTGTCCAGGTGGCAATCCTTGGTCACCCACTGCCTGATTGCCTTGAGATGGGTGAGCTGAAGTAGGCTGGGCTGCCGCTTAGCCTCAGTGGATTCAGCAATTTGCCTGGTGTTGCTGTACTTTTTGTTGATGTCGCCAATATATCTGGCTGTGTACCCAAATTGGGACGCAATATCCCAAACTGCCATTCCCCTGTTCAAGCAGTTGAGGAGAGCTTCACACTCATTATCTTTCAACCAATGCTGGCCCTTGGCAGGTACCGCGGCATCCTGGCTAGCAGGCTTGACACAGGGGATGGGGACCTTCATATAGAAGGTGGGATCACGCTTGGTTGCGCTGGTGCCATCAATGGTGGCATACAACACAGGTGCAGATGGCTTCTCAATTGTGGCCAATGGCTCATAGGTGGTGAGAAAGACGCGGGGGCAGGAAGTGGCAACTATTGGATCAAGAGTGAAGGCCGGGTGACAGCTGGGTACACGGTGGAGGTGTAAGTAACCTCAGTGTTCCTGGTGACCCTGGTGTAGAAGACTTTGGTAGCAGGCTTTGAGAGCAGCTTCTGTCTTGTATTCAGGCTGGTTGATTGGGCTTGGGATGCAGGAGGTGATTGACTGGCAATGACGCCTTGGGAGGCCTGTGTGTTGGCATTACTCCCCTTGAGTTGGGTTCTGGGTCTGTTCTTGGACCCTCTGGGATGCCCTCATGGACGGGCTGCCCTGCAGGCTAGTGCAGGAGCTGGTTGGGAATGCAATTTTTGGTCCATAAAAATAGAATAAAATATATATTTTAGATTAAATATGTATTTATTTGGATTTATTGGTTTAGTTGTGGGTAGTTGTTTTCTCTTGATTTAGCCTTGAATAGTAACAGAACTTCTATATTCGTGATTTGAAGTGTATAATATTGTATACTTTCTGGGTTTGGATAATTTTAAAGTTTAATAACTTTTTATGTCTAAACATGGTTATTGAGATTGAATTTTTAGTTAGATATTAATTGCAGGAACTGGAATCCAAATTTAATGTACATTAAGCACACTAGGAAACATCAACCCAAATAAAGAAGCTTCACCACAACTAAAATCAGAGTTTACTAGTGGCATTCAAAAGTGATTTGAAATTTGGTTTATGGATTTGACAATCCTGCAATTCCAAAAAAACATAGTAAACTTAATGAAAATGGTTGATGGATTTGAACACTTTAAATCTGATTCCAGTTAATTCATTTCATCCATTGGAAATATGCAGTTCAGCTTGAACTTTGCAAAGTATCTATGAGTTCCCGTATTTTTAAAAATTCAAAAAATACTCAAAAAATCAATTTAATTAAAAAAGGCCATCCCACAAAAGTGATTTGAAATTTGGACCAAGGATTTGACAATCCCGCATTTTTACGTTCAGGTTCTGAATTTACAGTAATTGTACTGAAAACCCCAGGATTGAACCCTGGCCCTCCAAAGGCAAATCAAGTCACCCAGGATGGACAGGAACCCACTAACTTATTGAGTCACAAACCTGAGTTGTTGAATTACTCTGAGACCCACCAGCTTCTTAAGAATGATTCCCCAAATAGTCACCAGATTGCTGTCAACCTTGTGCCACCAAAGACCCAGACCTACACAGAAGTTGTAGCTTTCCTAAAGGATGTTAAAACAAGGCCTACTGCTAGCCCTGCCAATGATCACCAGCTGCTGCCAGTCTCCAGTCCAGACTGAGTAATACAATTATCCAGCTCAGGTGATATGGTGAACAGCAGCTGTGGAACAAAGCATCACCACTTTTGTTCACCCGAGCAGGCTCAACCAGGATCCACTGCCCTTGAAACCCTAAGCCAATATCCATGACCTGCCAGTGAACTGTCCATGCACCTGAAGTCCGCAAAAATCAAAGAAGCAAAATCACATTGTATAAGAACCCAGGTGGTATGGGGATAATCATATCAGCATTTTTGATAATAAAGATTTATGAACTTTTGGTTCAAGAAAATCCTACCTTATTTAGTTTTAGTTATCTTTCATCTCAACTCTGGTCAAGAAGACAACCAGGCAACCACCCACTCTAGAGATCAACCAGCCGACTCACCTCTGGCGCTATACCGTCCCCCTGGAGCCCCCTTTGGACCTGTGTATTTTACTGAATACCCCCCAAACCCCGCCTACTCTGAGTTCAACTTGGAGAACATACTAATTGCTGACCCCTTTGTAAGGCCTCATAGTTTGGGGAAGGTGGTTATAGACTAAAGCTTTAATACCGTTGATATTTATGTTGGTCAAATATAAAAAGGTAGGTAAATTTTGTAGTAACAACTGGACTAGGGCTCCTAGAAGCTTATAAGATGTAAAATAAGGACTGAGGCGGTTGATTAATCCTAAGAAAATAAAATAGAACCCAGTCTTAATGACTGAGGATTTGGTCAAAAAGTCAATTTCTAAGTCAGGGAATTGCTCACCACTAGTTGGAGGGTTAAAACTATCAATAATCAGATTGTGTGTATTATTATAGAAACTATCTAACTGGTGAAATAGAAAGTCAAAAGGAATCATAAGAATGAAGAAGGGAAAGAAATAAGTTAACTAGATTAAAAAAAGAAAACACAAGCCACAAAACCTATCAAGTACCTTTTTTGAGGTGCAAGTCAAAAAATCTCAACTTACTGTTGAGATTGGAAAACCAAGCCTTTTATTACTTGGTATTGAGGTGCAGAATTGAGGTGAGAAACTTTAACCAAAATTGGTTATAAAAAATTGGTGGAAGAAAACAACCACAGAAACACGTTTCCTGTGGTTTAAACTTAAAAAGTTAGAGCCCAGCGTAAAGGAGACAACGGAAGAGCATTGGTGCTTGGCAGGAGGTTTAGAGCGAGAGCAAAAATCAGAAGAGCGGGAAAAACCTAGTCCGAGGATGCTGGCGTAAGCGGGAAAGCGAGAAAAAAGGTATTCAGTTTTTGGATTGAATTATTATTACTAACAACATAGATCCAGGGTTCGAAACCCGGCCAGAACAGAAACAAGGTAAGCTTCAAACTCAATACTAACCGTAAGGAATAAAAAGAATGTTGCCAATCAAGGAAGAATAAAATAAGGAATTTTTCTGAAAGAAATGAGCCAATAATAACCCAATTCCCCAAAATAAAGTAATGGAGTCCAACTAAAAAAACCTAGCAGCGAAAATAGAAAAGAGAATCCTGACACCCTTGGCAAGGACTAGAGAGACCAAAACTATAGATCACAAAGGAAAGTGGTATGTGAGGCTGCTGAGATTTTTCAAAGACAAATACAACTACTTGCCTGCCTACTCTGTCCCTATGACCTCACCTTTAACACTGCAACCCAACTGCCCCATGGAACCTACCAACGCCACCAAGACTACATCTACCCAGCTGTTTGGGTTACTCTACATTACTTTGATAGACTTGGTGGACTCTATGATGCCCAACTCTGGACCCTGGTCTTTACTCAGACAATCTCTATCTTACATTATCAAGTTAGCACCCATCTTATGGTGGGCATTACCCACTGGCCTGGTGGTACCCCATCCTGAGTCACCTAATGCCTATACCTATGCCTGGCTTCCTGACACTCAAGCTCCTTAATAAACATGACAGATTTGTAATGTGACTGAAATCATTTAGTTTATGTGATCAGTTGTACCAATATTTCAAAATCAATTCATTTTCAGTCACTACCTTTGCTGTGCCTGGTCATTTTTGCCCATCAGACTCTTCTCTGTGAAGTGAGCTCTTATTCCTACTAAAAAGGTTGGATTTTGTTTTGGGCTGAACTGATTTCATTCTGGGTTAGTATATTTTTGTTTATCTCATTTGGTTGCAAAACTATTGTAATATTCACAATATATTTAATCAAATAAAAATTAATTTAATAAGCACTGATTGAATTTTTTTCATTTTAATCTAGTTATGTTTATCTTTTTATAAAGTTTGATTTTAAATCAAAGTTTTTGGTTTATGAGCTGCAGAAGCTAATGTTTGAAATGTAAGATATTATTTGGTTCATATATGAAGCTATAATGAGTTAACTTTCTATTCCTGATACAACTGTTTAGAGTCAAGATGACTTTATTTTTATAGGACAGATAATTTCAAACAATTGTATTGGTTCTCAAAATCAAATGGTGGGATTTAATGTTTGTCAGTTTCCGTCCCAACCCTTCAAGTACTACAATAATTCTGATGAATTGTGATTCAGGCTGCTTTGGTCAAGCTCTGGCTAGTTCTTGGATCTGGGATGCCACCAGTAAAGAAGTGATTTTAGAACAATTAAATATTATGGATACCATTTGACCATAACAGACCAGAGCCAGAAGCTAGCCAAAGCTGGGCCGAGGCAGCTCTAATTTCGAAGTTAGTCTTGAGGTTCGATTTTGCGGCTAGTGTGTCGTATGCGGGGCTGCTTCAGCCAAGCCCGGGCAGCCACAGTAAGTTTCTGGCTCTTGGTCACTCACTTCTAGGGCTGTGTCAGCCCAGAAATGGGACAATTACAGCAAATGCTGTAATTGCCCCGTTCACCCTTCCCCGTCTACTTCTTTCGGATTTCCCTACTTTGGGGGAATATAAAATTTCATAAAAAAAGGCCTCAGAAGGCCTCTGTTTTCCGGACGGGCCAGAAAAATAATAAATAATTAAAATAAAATCTATTTTTTAAAAAAATCAAATTTCAAATTTTTAATTTTTTAAATGAGAAGGAAAAAATATATAATTTTTTATTTCAAAAAAAATCCGGAAGTTCAACCTCCAGATTTGCTCTTAAATGAAATGATTTCAGAATCTTCTCAAAGAAGATAAGTTTGAAATCCAACACAGCCCTACTCACTTCAAAGATTTATTTAAGAATGTTTAAATACTCAGTGATTCCGGTTTAGCTGCAGTGGCTTTGAGCCGAAAGCTAGCCAGGGCTGAGCCGAAGCATCCCTACCCAGGGCTTAGCCGAAGCAGCCCTAGTCGGATGACGCTAGTTAGTATTTAACAGATTCAACTTTATATCTGTTCTTGGACAGGGCAATCACCTAGTTTAACAGAAGAGCCTTTTTTGTTAACAAGACAAAGCTAACATACTCATCTAATCAAGTATGTTCTGATAAAAACCCAGACATCTTATATCCTAAATTATGTATGCTTATCTTTAAGATTCTATTTTAATAAGCATTTATCTTAAATATAATGAAGGTCTGAGGCAATTAAGTATCTGTACACCTTCTCTTTAAGAAATTATGTTTTCTATTTAACGCGGCTGGATGCAACTACTCTCTCCTGGAATCAAGTTTCCTTTGCTTTTAAAGTTATATAAAGCCTGTTTCAATATTTAATTATTTCTTTTTAAAATAAAAAGCGCTTAAATTTCAATTCATCCGGGCTAAAAGATAAAATAAGGTTCTAGAACGCTCAGCATTTTGAAATTGCCCAGTTTAAACTATAAATGCCAAAGATAAGATACCTGTAGTAGGCGTTGATCTATTTTTTACCTTTCTATTAGTTTTCAACAAATTTTGAAAGGGTCAGTTTACATCTCTTTAAAAACTTAAACTTTTAAAATTAACAATTGAATGCAACTTTTAGCTCTTACAAATATTTTGTGACTTTTATAAAAGTATTTTTTCAACAAGAAGGGCTTTGAACATACCCTGTGTTGTATTTAGACCCCTGTTTTCTTGATAGGATTATATTAATTAAAGCTCGCATATATTTCACTCCTCATCCTTGTAAATTATTTTAGGATACCACGATGCAAGAGAACTTTGAAACCAAATGGGAAAAGATCAGCAAAGAATTTCATCTTGATGATGCAGCGATAACCCATCTCAAAAGAAATTGGAAAGCAAGACGCCATCTTGTCTGGATTTTTTGAGGACTTGGGACAATATTTAGGCTTGAACTCTATTAGTGATTTATGCTCCCAATTCAGCGAGCTAAAAACTTCGCTGGATTCTTCAAAAACTGAACTTTCTAAAGCCTCCCAAAGGATAGCTTCTCTCGAAGCAACGAATGAAAAACTTCTGCTTGACAAAGATGATGCACTCCATTCTCTTCAACTTCAAATTAGCGACTCGAATTATTTCAGAGGTAGTCTTTTTAGTTTGAAATTTTAATCCCTAATTTTTAGAAAAAAGCTTAGCAACTGAGAATGAGCTTCAGAATCTAAAAGGAAAATTTTATTCTCTAGAGACTAATAAATTCAACTTGGGTCGGCGTTTAACAGAAGTTGAGGTACAAGCACCAGCTACTTCATTTTACTTAGAATCATAGACTGAGAAAAGAAGGCGCAAAATCAAGCAGAAGCTACTCAAAGCCGAAAATCACTCGCTGAAGAATGAGCTCAGAGCCACTAAAGATATTTTAGGATCGTATAGGGCTGAAAAGGTTACAATAACTCTACTTGGATTTAACTCTATTTAGGAATCTCAGTTTCAACAGCTTCAATGCAATTTACAAGCAGTTTATTCAGAATATCATATGGCTAGGTCAGCTACTGCAGAGTTTCAAGCCAAAAACAGAGAACTACATTTCGAAATTGATGCACTTCAAACAAAACTTAAAGCATCTCAAATCAATCTCAATCTGGAGATAAAGCATATGAAAAATGAGCTTTCAATACAAACTAAACTGGCTGAAAGTTACCGTCAACTGTTTACTGATAGCGAAGCGCATAAAGAGGTTCTGAAAAGTAAGATTTTTCAAGCTTTGGTTGACACCCTTAAAAGAGGAAGTTGCAGGTGCATGTGAAGATTTTGAAAAGTTGTGTACAGAAACGGAAGCATTTCGTAAAGAGGTAGATTCTTCCATGCTCATTCTCTAACCTTTAGGCTATATCTAAACATAATTTCCTTCTGGCGGAGCTTGAAGTCCTCAGGGTGCAACACAACCAAAACAATTCAAACAATGCCATATTTGATTTATCACATGTGAGTAGGATTCCAAATTTATTTGATTAACTCTCATATAGTCTGACCAGAGGGTTGCAATGCTTCATCAAGCTGGCCAAATAGATCGCCAGTTAGATCAGCTCGAGTCTGATTACCATGATATCTCTGGAGTATTGAAAAGATAGTTTCCAACTAGAATTCAAGGGTTTATTGGTTGTTTTAAAAGAAAATCAACTGAGAGCCTGAAAACCTATGATGTGCTTGCAAAATAAAAAAGTAGATCATTATCTTGTAAACTTTTTGCTTTTTTCGGAGCATTATTTTTTAGTATGCCTTTTAGATCTTACATTTAGTCTCTAGCACATTAGATTCGTTTGATTATAATATTTTATTTCGTTCCAACCCTCTCTGATAACACGAAGCTTATTCAACGTTTAATGATGTTTCTTCCGGCAAATAACGTACAACTTTTCACCCAAGGATCACGATGATGTTTATATACTTTTGTCGTAACTGTGCTGTCTTAGCAGAATTACGCGGGAAAATGTTCAGAAACTAGATGTTTGTATTTATTGAGATTTTGGAAATTGTATAGGTGTGGCGAATCAATTAGGAGAAACAAGACTCCCGCTGATCAATCACTTGGATAGGCAGGGGGTGGCTTGATCCTACTCATCATTGAAGCGCTAAATTGAGTCCGCATCTGGACCGAGATTACTATTGGTTCATGTTTCCTTGTTTGGTGACTCAAGTTGACTTCTGCTTTTGGCTGCCAGTGCCAGGATAGTCAAATCGAGGGGCAATGGGTCTTTTGTGTGGAGCTTTGCTGGGGGGTCAACCCCACAGTTTTGAAACTTTGATGCATTTTAGTTCTTTAACCCCAAAATAAAATCAAAGTCCAGTGATTTAAAAGGCAAAAGTATGTGTGTCAAGATTTTTAGGTTTTAAAGAACTATTGTTTTTATTATGAGCATGTTTAGACATTTTGAAGGTTAGTTAATATGATGTGAATCTGTATGGTAACAGATGTGCATCATATTGTTGGTTTGGCAGTGAAAAACAGTGTTCCTACTATAGGTCACTGGAGGCAACTTAGGGAATGATCCTCTTGGGTCAATTGACAAGGCACTGGCAGCTTTGGGCAGGAAGTGGCTTAAAGAGGCCTTGAAGTAACAGTAATAGATTTATTGGATACTTGACACTACTGCAAGATTATCAACAGTAATGTGATTGAATTAAATTATTCTGATTTCAGAAGTCTACTTGAAAGAGCTTTTTATAGAGCTTAGGTGGCATGGCCAGACTGGCGTCTGGTGTTACTAACTCTTGTTAGTCAGTCTATCATCCCCAAGCTGCTATCTTCAACAACCAGAGTTAAGATTATAAACCTTAATTATGGTTTTGAATATAAGCAATAATATATCACTTGTTTTTGCTCTTCAGTGTAGATATTCCATTGGTGGTGTCACGGCCCATACCAGAGTCCGGCTGGACTCTCACAGGGGAGGGGGCTGGGCCTGGAAGGCCATGTACACAATAGGCGTGATTCTACCAGGCAGTTGACTGCAGTAGCTAGGGGGCACCAACTCCCAGTATAGGGCACAACCTGGTTGGCCAGCCCCAATACTGTGATATAGACAAGCCCCAACTTACTGAAATCCTGAGCAGGAGGCACGTTGGGTGGAGGGGGAGTAGTTGGAATCTCTTTCATGCTGGGTGGTACAGTCACTCTTGGGGGGCCAGAAGGGAGATCCAGGTGGTGGGGATGGTAGAACTCCAAGTCAAGAACTCTAGACGGTTTGACCAAAGTGATGGGAGATGAACCAGGTGAGAATGGATAGGTGTGTTTATAGTGTGTAGTAGATTCACAAATAGATGCAAACAGAATAATTATATTAGAGCAAAAATAGATAATTCCTGCAAGAAAATAATGGGTCCTGGGCATATAAGCCATTTATTTCAAGATGTCAACAGTGAGGAGGGCTTTTCCTCCTCACTACTTATACTTACTGGTGAAGATGCAGCCTTTTGTGCCACCAGGGATCTGGTAGCAACATTTTCAGTCAAACTTTGCAATTTTTCCCAGGAATTGTGTACTAGAGGATAGGGATGGATTATTAATGGTCAGCATAACAGGAACCTTGCTTGAGCTGCAGCATGCCAAGGTGCCACAGCTATTTATAGAACCCGCGAGCAATCAAGCGCCCAATTGCACAATTGAACAATTGCGCTCCCAATGTATTATTTCCTGATAATTAAGAGGGCCAAATTTGTTAATAGAATCAAAGCCAGGGACTTGAGGCTTGTGTGCCTCTCAAATCCTGGGCCATTTATTAATTGAAAGAGGGGTTTCTTTCTCTGGGAGAAATTTGTAAAGATTTTCAGGCTGTGGGTTGTTTGGCCTCTAAGAAGGCTAGCAGGTTGTCCAGAGCATTTTGGGCCCTGACAGGTGGGTGAAAGTATAATATGGTTTCTCTCATTGGCAGGGTCCCATCCTGCGCTCAGTGAAATTTAAATTGAACAGACAGTGCTCCATCTAACTTCTTGGTGAATCAATCATTGATTAGTGTCAAAACAGCAGGCTCAACCTGCCAGCAAGGTTCCAAGTAAGCGGGTTTGTGACCCGCAATCCAATTATCCAGTCACTTGGAGCCAGACTAGGAAGTCAACTTGAATTGACAAATCCAACAACATGAACAAATGATGATCTCCTACGGTGGATACCTTGTTTTGGCACTTGACTCATTACCAGGATCAAGCCACCCCTTCACCATCCAACCGTGTGATCAACACAATCATGTTATTTTTATCCTTGATTCACAATGACTATATAATCACTATCTCTTAATAAAGAATATTATCTAGTTTCTAAATAATTTTCCCCTTGTAACTCTGCTAAAACAGCACAGTTATAACATTAGGTTCTCTCATCTATTTTGATAATTTTCTCTGAGATAATCCTTTTGAATCTAATTCTGGCAGTGGCACGTCCATCATAGTACTACCAAATAGTTTCACTTGTCATACTAATTCTGTGGGTTTTCTAACCAACCAATAATGGGTGATCCAAAACATCTCAAGCACTTTTTAAATAGGGAATACTATTTTTAGATCTGTCATGTTTTACATACTATTATGATATTTGATCACCTTACAGCTCTATGATAAAGCACAAAGAATAGAGGGTTCTATTCTGGTAGGGCTCTTTCTGTTTTTTATGTTTCATAGTGATGGGGAGATGGATCAGTCAACCCTAATTAATCAGGATTTCTTGACACACACAACTGTGGATGTATGAGACTTTTACCAGAATGACTGATCTTGTCATATCTTTATCAAATAAAAAATAAAAAACAAGAATACTGGAACTGTATATATCAAAGAAAGTAATAATCAAAAACTTCACTTCATAAAGCAGATCATCAAACTGGATACAAAGAGCATATAAAAATGAAAATAACATCATCTTCAATCAAATGAATTAAATCAATAGAGATTTTTGATTAATTTTTTGATGCATTCAACAATTTGAATAATAAACACAAAATTGTACAAATAAGGAATGAAAAATAAAAAAGTTTCAAATATGAAAGGGTCATATAAAGCAAGTGATTAAAAAGGAATTTGGGTGTGGCATTCTAGGCCACACAGGAGATGCAGGCATTGTAGACTGAATAAATCTAAACTTCATATTGTTCATAGAGGCATTGTCAGAAAGCAAATAAGGGATACTGTTTATTTAAAATAAAAAAGTTGAACACAGAATATGTGAACCAATTAGTAATAATTTACATAAAAACATGTACAGTAATTTTCAAAGCAGTGAAGATAAGAGACAATCTTTTAAATTAAAACAAACTTTCTCAGTTAAAAATATTATAGTATTACCAACATTATTTTTAATTAATATAAATTCAACCTTTTCATTTAAATTTTTGACTGAGAGTTTTTAATTGAAGTTTTTTGCCTATTGTTGCAGATTGGAAACCAATATATATTTTCTGATCTGTACATCAGCAAGATAATGAACTTTTTAATATATTTTGGAATTCTTCTACACTACATTATCAAGACAAACACCAAAATCAGAGAGGATGCTCTGGTACAATTTGAATGGTGCTCTTGGCCCTGAAGAAGATGAGGATAATGTGGGGCTAAAAGACTATGTAGCATGTATTAATTGATTCCTTCTTGATTGAAGCACTTATCAGCTATTATGTTATACAAGAAAATATTTCTTATCAATTTACCAATTGTTTTGTCATTTAAACTCAGAGTCAGAACCACTGGGATGATGGATGCCACCTAAATTGCAATTGGTGCAAGAATCACCACCACATCTAGAAGTGTATGTGATTGCAGCTAAGAGCACTATTAGAGGATAGTATGATGAGCTAAAAACCCCAAATAAATGATATTTTATAATATACATGATTTTTTAATTGCTTATATAAACAAATGAAGCTCTCACTTTTAACTATATATAGCTTTATTTTAAAAAGGATATGATGTTTTGAACTTGTGTATACTGTAATTAGATTTAAATATATATGAAAATTTGCTATCTTTTTAGATGGCATTAAATGGACTTGCTTCATGAAGAATATTAAAAAAGTATCCATAAATCATGTGTGGAATCCACTAAAATACAAAAGGGGTGGAATCAGTGGCACTTAATTTATTCAGGATTAGAAAAAATATGAATGGTTTAAGATTGATGCCAAAAATATGCAAACACCTTACAAGAGAATATCTGATCCATTTTTTCAGTTAATAAAATAAAAACATCATTGATGCCTTTATCTGTTTATTTTTATTATTTAATTACCAACACTATGTTTGATATGCCTATTTGATTTAAAGGCATATAAAGAAAGTAAATTATGTTGAAAATGAAATAAAATACCTTGTTACAAAAGTAACAGTTTCAAAGCCCCAGGCGGGAATCAAACCCGCTCCTAGCCACCAGGCAGGACTAGCAGGCAGGGGAGATTTTCCCGCACCTGGATTTTTGCTTTTCAAAGCAAATCCAGGTGTGGGAATCATTCCCGCCCTGGTGGCAGCTGAAGGGCCTTTTCTGGGCCCAAAAGCTATGAAAAAGTCTAGATGGGTTTGGCTGGGCCTGGGCAGACTATTTTTAGCTGCCCAGTAAACCCAGATCAATCCAACCCTCCATCAAGTAATTTGGGGTCCCCAATTGGGGACCCCTTTTTTAATCAAGTTCCTTGGGCTCAGGAAAGCCTGTCAAGCCAGTCCCAAATGGTGATCAAATTGAAAAAAACCCATAACCCCAGAAGCCAATACTGCCAGAACCAATGGCCAGCCAAGTCAAGATGGACCACCAAAAAGCCAAACAACTGTTCCTGAAACCCCCAAAATGACCATGAAGCAGCCAATCAAACAACAGAACATGATATCCCAAGCCTTTTCACACAGATAGCACCAGAAGAATGCACAGAGGCACCTGCATGTGAGTAAGTATATAAATCAGAAGCACTTGAAAAGTTCTGTATCATCATCCTTGCCAAATAAAGTTGTTATGAACCTTTGGTTTGCCAATTTGTTTCCATACATATTTTTGATACTCTTCCATCTGCATACACCCAAGCGTCAGTACCCAACCACTGGAATAGATAGCCAGACTCCAGTTGACAAGTACAAAGCCTTTGACTACTACTGTCCACCCAACACACCATTTGGCCCTGTGCATTTCACTGAGTATCTCCCAAATCCTGACCACAAACCCTGGACCTGGGAAGACTTGCAGTGGTACACCTTCCCAAACGCCCCCAAGGAACCCTACCAAATTGTCCATGACAGCAAAGCAATTACCATCTACCCTTTGATCTTCAACAGGAAGTACAAAAATCCTGCTGCCTACCTGTTCCCCATGGAACCGCTCCCAACACCTAAACCAACCAACTCAACCCCACCCACCTCTGATGCCACTGGTCAGAGTAGTTAATTCCTGGGAGTGCTTTAGCTGGCACTCTGTCATGAACCGCCATGACATTATTATTTATAAAAATTGCGTTTTAACTACCTGGGCTGATAGAGCAGATCCTTGCCTCCAAAACGAGCTCTTGATGGTCTCTCTAGGTGAACTGGTTCAGAAGTTAATTTGATTTGAATATTTAGCCCGGGAGAACTCATTGATACATCCCAAAAAGGAAATGTGATTAGGTATTGGGCCTACAAAGACAACGTTCAACGCTGTGCGGACAAATACTAGTATATCTCAGCTGATACTGATTGGATTTGGACATTTTTACGCTCAAATTGAAGCCACAAAGCAGGAGCTTTGATTTGGACTATTTTTGGACAATAAACAGAAGCAAAGCGTGAAGTTCAAAGATTCTCAAAGGAATATGATGCCATACAACCAGCTGATGTCTCAGACTCACAGAATGAGCCCCCAGATGAAGACCCAAGAACCTCTGAGAATGATCTGGAAGAATCAGATCAAATGGTATAAAAAGAGCCTGACTTCTCTCCCCTTCATTTGTGGTCATTTTTGGTCCTTGAAATAAATAAATCAAATACATCCAATCTTCAATTTAATGGTTCAGAGTCAGAAGCCCTTGGGCCCTGACACACTCACAGGATTAATTGACTCTGCCTTGCCAGCGGCTGGGCATTGGGCTGTGGCTGGGAAGGCCCTTTCTTATCTGGTAAAGTTAGGTCCCATCATCTGGTGGACCATGCCAGTACCTGCTTCAACTTCTCCCTCACATGCTGAAGCTCTGTGGTACTCTTGGTATCCTGACATACCTAGAAAAATAATATTTAATCAATGGTTGATGTTTTCATTTTTATATATATGCTAATATCTAAAGAATTGTTATACTAATAATATTAACATCTTTTTTAGTTCTAATTAAGAAAAAATATATATCACTGTCAAGATTTTGGATCTTGGGATAATTGTTTTTATTGTTTTCTTTATCCATATTATGTTGATAAGGGATATGTATGGCAAAAAAGACTTAGCTACCAAACAGGATTGTGGTACAGTGGGCTGGTGACTTGCTGTTGGCCCAAGGAAGATAGAATATAGGATACCCTTCCAAGTCAAAAGAAAAAGATACTGGAAGCAACTACTCTTGTTCCCTACAAGTTCTGGTAGATGTTGGTCAATAATTGGGTACTTCTTACTACTAGCAACAGCTTAGTAGGCATAACTAATATAAGTAGAGGAGTTGTGCTGTTTAATTGTAAGGGATATATTTCTCTACCCTCTGTATATCAGAATGGTTTTTGATATGGAGTTTTTAGGCTCTCTTGCTAGTATTAACATCTGGCGCCTCTAACTCTTATTGGCCAGTCTTCCTGTTTTTTAGACTTCCTACTTCAGCCCCCAGAGTTAGTCATCCATGCTGTACCAGAATGAGGTTACAATTAATTTGCAGGCTTCTTGCATGATGTATTCTCAACAGGGTCCCAACGGCATCTTGTCCAAGGTTCCTGTATCCTTGTCTAATCAGTTACTCATTCAAACAGGTTCACATCTCTTGCATTGGAAGATATTGTACTTTCATATAAAGATTTTTCTGATATCCTTCTCAAATGCTTGTAGGTTTGGCAGTGATTTTTATTGCAAGAATATTCCAACATATTTTGGTTTCCTAATCTATCTCAGCCAATCAGGTATTTTTTCTTAATATAAATCAGATTCAGAATAATGGCTATTATTAACTCATTCCAATTATCTGAATCTATATGTCAGTATCATCCATTATGAGGATCCTAACATCCATTTCTCTGCAAATACTGAATTTAATGAGGAATTAAGGTCTGGTAATATGGTATCAAAAACAAGAGTTAATGTATCAAAATGTTTTGAAATATAAAAGAACATATCAAAATTCAACTTTGGGATTGATTAGTGGTTTTAAATCCAGTCCCAGTCCCAGACTGAACCCTGAACCCAGAACCTCTCTACGTTCTTTAGCTTATGGTTTGGATATATGGTTTAAAGAGGAAAATAAGCTCCAGTGTAAATATTCCAACCAATCAGGTGTTACGGCGGGCTTGGATGACATTAGTCAACCTCTAGTAGGAGCAGCAGGCTCCAAAACAGCCAAAACACCTGTTGTAAACTTTATTAAGTTATTTGAAGCTATAAATGATGATAACCAAGTTTAAACCACCTCCCAAGACTCAAATTTTCAGTTGAAGTAAGTTTAAAACTTACTGGTGATGAGGAGAGATGTTTTGAACTGTTAAGGGATATTTTATTTTTGAAACTTCCTTTGCCCAACTGTCCAGTTTCAGATTTTATTTCCTTCCCAATTTCCTCAAACCAATTTCTATATAAGCTTCTGAGGATTGTTAATCACAATCACTCAATCTATAAAGAGTTTTTACCCAAACTTAAATAATTTTATTTCTTGTAAGACCTTTAGAATTTCTTCCACAAAACCCCTAATATTTCCCCATTTTGGGGAATCAGTATTAAATGGGTGACTCTAATTTTTCTTTGTACTTTATTACACTCCTCCATTTAGATGGAAACATACCCTAGGAAGGGAACCAGCACATAATACTGCAATAACAGAAAATGGGCGCCATTGGTGCCCAGGAAATGGTATACAGCTTTGTTGTTCTCAACAAACCCTCCTACCAAGCAACAAGCTCACTCTGAGACAAAAAAACTGTGGAAACCAGTCTGTTCTGTCCTTTTGCCTCTGTCTCTTTGCTCACCTACTTGGGAGTGTACACCCTCCTTGGGCGTTTTAATCCCTTAATTGGGAGATACCAAATCCTAGGGGAGTTTTTACACCTGGGTATAGTTTCTATTCATATAGGTTTTATGATCACTGGGTCAAATCCTTCTGCCTTAATCCACCATGCTGGGAGATTATTCCCAGCAGGGTGGGTTCCTGAAACTATCAGTAGAGCCAATACATGGCCTCTATCAATATTGATGAACAGAGTGCTGGTGAAATCTTTTCTAACTACTAGGCCAACAGGGTTATTGTCCAGTCAATTTATTGAGCTCATAATTACTGACAATAGATTTAAGGTAGCTAGATTAAGCTGTAAAAACCCCTATTTATTTTATTGGCCGATAAGAAAAAGCTATCAGGATAAAGGACCCAGAATAAACATTAAATTCTGTCACACTATCAGGTGGCATTGTTGACCAACTGAATTCCAGAAGATCTATTCAATCTTCTTGATCCTGCCATATGCTCTTCTTGACTTTACACTTAATCTATCCAAATGTCTCTTCAATTGCATTAATAAGTGGGGAACTGGTGGGAGGAAGAGGAGTATAACTATACAATCCTATAGATGGTGGCTTGATATGTGGATCTTTTTATTGATATATGGAAACTCATATACAACCAAATCCATTTATGCAGAACCACATCATCAAGCATTAGAATGTTAGTGCTTCTACTGTATTTAATCCACAGATTTTTTGTCAGCTCATAGATAATTAAGAAATGGTCCACTTTCTTAAGAACCTGTTATTATCTTGTACTAATCTAGTCCACACATAAAAATGTCACTAATATAAAACATTTCTGGGATATGGAAGAAGAATAATATTGTGATACACTGCTCTTGATCATTTATTAATTTATCTGGGTCTCAATCTAAGAAATGTAGATAATAAAGATTAATTAATATAGAAAAACTGGTCATTTCCTTCTTTCTTCAGGATAAGATATGTTTTAGCTTAAATGAATAAATATTTTATATCATTCTTTCTGTTTTTTTATGGAGAACCACCTAATACTTTCCAAAAAAACTTAGTTCACACATAAATCTATATGCAAGTGTTTGTGAAGCCTAAAAGATGGAAGATGTTGCTAACATTTCTTGAAAAAAAGATAGAATGCAAGTGACAATCTATGGATAGGACTTGCTTAATTTTAACCCTGAACACAGGCTGATGTAGTTTGGTAGGCTGTTTTTTCTTTCAGTTTTTATTAATTTAACTGATATCTAAAAATGCACTATTAAGCCAAGCAGCATGTTTTGCAGTAGTACCAAATTAGTATTCAGTATCCATGAGAGAAATTCCACCATAGATACATCTGATGACTGCTTTGCACTCATTATCTTAAAGCTGCCAACTACCCTTGAGAGGTACCACAGTGTTCACATTATCAGGTTCAATAACAGGGAGGGAGGCTTAAGTATAGAAAAAGCCTCTTTCTTGAAAGCAGTATTGCTATTGATTGTGTAATGCATAATATGAGTGGCTGGCTCTTCAGTTGTAATTAATGGCACACATGGTGTACCAAATACCCTAGGACAAGCACTGAAAACTCTGTGGTTCAGTTTATGGTGCCATTGGCAGCTGGTTAAATAATGGAGGGGTACACAACTTCATTGTTTCCTATGACTTTAGTGTGGGCCACTTTAGTAGCTGGCCTTGAGAGTGGCTACTTTCTGGAATTTAATCCAACTTATCTATATTGAGATGTGAGAGTGCCAGGATTCATATTTCTTTTCAGCTGCTAGTATTTTAAGTCACTTCTATTTCTTGGCTTTTCCCCAAACTTGGCTCATGGTTTTTTCCTCAAAACTTTCACTACACCTTCCTCTTTTATTAACCATTTATTTTAAGTTTTAATTGGTTTTTCCTAGTCTTTTTTAATAACTTAACAGTGTCAAAACACCTTTTCAAAGCTACCTCACCTTTTGGCACAGATTCAAACTCTAGACCTTTACGCTTAAGTTAGAAATTTTGCTTTTGAATCCCTTACCTTTTGCTTGACACCTGCTTACGCGTCCCATGCCTTCAGACTTGGTTTTTCTTACCTTTTTTCTTGCTCAAACAACACCTGAGCATTGTCATAACTGTCCCACACCTCCTCCTGGCTTCCTTGGGGTTTAACTAACTTTTTGAAGTTAACTTAATCACTTATAATTTTTCAAAACCTATTCTATCCATTATGACTCCTAACTAACTTTGGTTAAATCTTTACCTCAAATTTGCACCTCACATTCAAACATAATAAAAGGCTTGGTTTTTCCAGTCTTAACAACAAGTTGATATTATTTGACTTGCATCCCAAAAAGGTACTTGTTAGGTTTTGTGTCTTGTGTTTTCCTCTTTAATTTTGATTCTTGTATCTTTCCATTTTAGTTTCACAATTCCATTTGACTATATCTTTCATCAGTTAGACAATTTTTATAGTGGCACTTATACTTTAATTATTGACAGTTTCAATCCCCCAGCTAGTGCTGATCACTTCCCAGACTTAGAGATTGACTTTTTAACCAAATCTTCAGTCATTAAGACTGGTCTTTATTTTGTTCTCTTAGGTTTAATAAATCACATTAGTCCCTACTTCACTTCATATAAACTTTTAGGAGCCTTAGTGCAGTTACTGTTGCAAAACTTGCCTAACTTTTCATACTTGACAAATATAAATGTTCTTGGTTTAAAGGCATTAGTTTACAATAATTTATTCCAGGCCTTCAGACCTTACAGAGAGGCAGCTGACTGGAATTAACACCCTGTGAGGCCTGTGGCTTGGGATCAATGTTACTTAAATTACACAGGTTATACTCATTGATCCTTTTTGGTGTCCTTTTGCAGGTCTGGTTGGTTATGAGGTAGCCTTTTAATTGAGAAATAAAACAAAAACTATGTTTTAGTTTGAATACACATTGTACTTTTATTTTAATTTTTTCTCTTGGCTTACCTCTTAATAGAACCATGATTACTATTTTAATGCTTTGGGGTGCATAATATCTTATCAAACTCTTTTTTGGACAGTTTTACATTTTTGGCAAATTTTGTGTCTAAAGTGGGTGTTGAAATTGAGTTTTTCAACTATTTTAGTCATGGTGGAGCTTCTCAATTTGGGGGTTTCCCAGTTCACTTTCTGAAGATTTGATATAGGTTCCAGATACTGCAATTGATCTTTGAACCAGCTAGAACCTCACCCTGTGATTTGAAATTTATTTTCAGGCTCAATATCATAACAGTTTCAAAAAGCTCAGGTTTATTGACAAAAATTGCTGGTAGACTTGAACATTTTATTTTGAATTCATATAAATTTATTATATCCACTTGGAATACACTGCCACAACTTGAAGCTTGTAGGTTCCTACAGGATCCCAAAATTTAGTTTATTTAGATGAAATGCAAAAATTTCAACTTAATTAAGAAAAATATGGAACACAATTGTGATTTGAAATTTGGTTGTTGGGTTTGATAATCCTACAACTTGCCCAGAAGGCTCTAAATCTAAATTACACTTTCCAAAAATAGTACTACCCATACCCTAAGATATAAAGGCTCATATCAGGATTTATCCACAAGTGAGCCACACCCACTTCAAATCACACAACCCCTTGAAAAATACAAATATGTATCCAATGAGAAACTTTCAGACCTCCTGCTTGAGAATGAAATCAAGTACATAATTGACCTAAATGAATTCATGTCTAAAGTGGCACCTCATTATAGGATCCCCTGGATACTAGACCTGTAAAGCATTACATCTGTGCTAACCTTTTTGAGGACTTTATCTGCCCATCAGAGTTTCTCTATTATGTAGAAGCTTTATTTTTCCAAAAAAAAGATGTGATTTAGGTTTAAACAAATACTATCAGGCTCTCAAATCAAGTAATCCAAGAACTAGAACAACCATTGTAAATTCAAGATTGGTTTTACCCCTCCTGGGCTCCTGGACCTTCTCCAAGGTTGACTGCATATTGGGATACAGCCTTGTTAAAGCCAAGAAAATTTCCTCCCAGAGCTGGTATGCAGATCCCACTAAAGGTATTTTTATTATAAATCCATGAATTTTAGGATGACAACCCACCCACTATTGTCATAAATAGATTTAACCAATCCTTTATCAAGCTCCTAAATGCTGTGCATTACCCGGACAGCAAAATTTTTCCAAACACCAAAGAGAAATGCCTCCCTTATTACTGCAGTACAAACCCCAACTTGCCAAATGTAAGCTGCAGACAGCCCCCAAAAGTATCAGGTTATGCAGAGAGAACTCATTCCTCTTGATCACATTGGCTCTAAAAGTGGTATCCCAACAGGCCCAGATAAAGTGAAAACTATTGGTGGCATGCATTGACCCACTTCTCTGGGCCAATTAAAAGCTCTCTCAGGATGATGGCCCAGCTTAAACAGTACATCAAAGGCTTCAGAGAGTTAACTGCATCTCTCAATAACCTCTTTAATGGCAGGACTTGAAAAGAACATTAGCTGGACCCACAAATGCCATAGTGGCTTCTAGCTCCCCAAATTGGACTATATCATCTGTTTTACTCTACCCAAGTTAGGAGAGCTGATACCGGCTCAAGTAGCACCCCAGTATCACTACCATTGGTGTAACATAGTACATTGGATAACCAGGGCAGCAAGGCTTCTCAGCAGCATGTTATGAAGGTTGGACACTGGCTAGTCCAGCACAGCTATAAAAATCTCAGGATAATGAGACGCTTGAATTTTACCATGCATGCTGTTAGTGGCAGCTTTATCTGGAAGGATGCTCTAACGTAAAAGTACTACTCAGTTAAAGGTCATGAGCTTACTTAAAACTGCAAGATGCACCTGGTTGGCATCAAGTGGGATGAATACCTCTGCCAAACCTGCTGATCCTGGACATCCAATATAGAGGGGTGGGGCTGGTTATGAATGAAGCCTGCTCTAAACTTTTAATCCTAGGGGGATCTCCCGGCAACCGCCAGAATTAACTCATTCTGCAAGTTGACTTACTGAATGTCAACAATTTGTCAACATTCAGTAAGTTGACATTATTTTAGTATTTATCTGCCGGAATGAGGCATTTCCAAAACTAAGCTAATTTTTCATAGTGAATTATTAAGTCAGAATTGCAAAATTAAAAAGGAACAGACATAATGTTGACACCATTTAAACAAAGGCTTATTTTTAAGCCAAAAAACCAATATAATTTACTATGAAAATGTAAGTTTCTTTGTACTTTTACATTAAGGTCAACTACAGTAAGTAATATCTGGATGTTGACCCCAAATAAGAATCCATGAGTTTCTTAATAAATTATACAATATTCTAAAAATAACCATTTTTTTATATTTTATACTACTGTTTTTATTAAATAAATAATAAGATAAGCATTGAAAAAAGACATATGCCAACTTTTATAGCATTCTTTGTATTATTTAGATATTTACTGCTATTTTAAACTTACTGGATAAACTATAGCTTATTTCCAGAAGTCCACTTATGTCATGGTAAGTTCCATAATGTTGGGTATTGTCCGTCCAAGTAAGAAGGCACAGAAGGCTGGGAAACCTGTATCAAAATTGACCGAGTTAACGGATTTAAACCAAACGGTTGATTGAAAATGGGTCACAGCTGCTCCAGTATGCCAACTGAAACCAGCTCCCCCTTGTAAACTGACGTTGATAAATCAACGTAATATGAGGGTCACCCAATATAAGCTCATTAATCAGCATGGTTGTCAGAAACTGGTCATACAAGGGTTCTTTGCAACCTGGACTAGATACTCACTTGAAGATGCTGAAGGAATAGGAGATCAAGACTCAGGTGGTATTGCTTAGTCAATTTTTCTGATATATATTGAATAATTTTCCCTGTTTCAACTCTAAGAGTTGAGTCCCTCTAAATTTACTCAATAAAAATCAATTATCCCAAGTTCTAATTTTAAATTTTAAAAATGCATCCTGTGCTTGGGTTGTTGTGGTATATCCCATACAATCTGATTCTGAACGGAATCATTTCAGGAAGATGGGGCCCAGCATCTGGAACTTTGTTGTTGGCGCCGCAAAATGTTAATTTCATGCCAGCCAATTTTGTAGATTCCCCCCATTCTGCAAAATGAAAATTGTGTCACTTCTCAATGCCCAGAATTCTACGCTGAAGATGCATTGATGCTTTCCCAGGTCATTTATCTTGGTTTACTCTGGTTAGGATTGATTGTTCTACTTAATCCTGGAGTTTCAATTGGAAATTTCACAAAAAGATATTTAAAGCCGCGTTGGTGGTTAATCATCAATTCTATGTAGATTTGGGTGGTAATTCCCCATCATTTAGAAACGGCTTCATATTATCCAGTGATTTCCGTCACAACTTAAGCCAAAACACATATGTTAAAACTAGAAATTATATATGTAATTATAATGTCAACTTTGTGTCAAATTGGCGTGTTGCCTAAATTGCAACAAAAGGGTTTGGCTAAGCAAACAAAGTGACATACTTTAAGCAAGATTTAATAGGAGAGTTACTATAAAAGAACACTGACTGCCTGAATGTTGACACCTTCACTTGTTTATTAGTAAAACACTGCCGCTTAACAAAAAGCACACATACAATTGTATGGTAATTCAGGCCAAAGTACCCAGGGCTGTACTTTAGACTTCCCTATACAATTGCTATTATTTAGTTTTCATAAGTTACATATGCAAATCTTTAAAAATTTTAAAATTTAAAAATAATCAATTTTAGCCTTAAAAAACTAACTTCAGAAAATATTAACCAAGCTTTATAAGTGATTTACATAGTGTTTTTCTACTTTAATGCTGACTGTCAGTATGTTGACATCAAAATTAAAGCGTTTTTTATGCTGACAAACCTAATTAAATATTTTTGACTATTGCAACTACCAGAATGTCAACTTTTTATTTAAACATGGGTTTTTTCTATTCTTTAATAATAAAATAGCTCTAAAATTACTTTCTATACTTCTATAAACTATTTACTTAATAATAAAATTTAAAACAAGTGAATATTATTTAATTTTATTCATGTCTCACATGATTATTCTTACTTTATGAACTCTACTCTACTTATTCTAGGACAAATCTTCCAAGAAGCCACAAAATAACCCCAAGTCAACCAAGAAAGTACCCAAAGCCTCTGGAAAGGCCCAAAGTCCCTACCCCAACAAAAAAACAAGCCAAAGAGCCCTCAAAGAAACAGAAGAAAAAGGAGAAGACACCAGACCCTGAAAGAAAAGAGCCCTCCCCTCCCCTGCCCTCTCCTCTTCTTCAAGCTGGTACTAATCAGAAGGAGATGAGGTTCCACTAAACAAGCAAGGAAGAAAGAAGACACCAAAGATTCCAGAACCCCAGTCAAGCCCAGATGAATCAAGCTCAAAGGAATCAAGCCCCAAGGAATCAAGCTCATCCCAGTCCAAGAAGAGCAAGAATCCAACTCCAGATAATTCCCCTCCACCACTCAACAAACCTGCACCTCCATCCTCCTCATCAAGTATCAATAAAGAAGATCCTGATGATTACCTGTCTGACTATCATCAAGCACCAATTGTCCCATGGGATCCCCTAAAGGTTCACAATATATGTAATGTCAAAGGAGAGTTTAAGCTCCCAAAGAAGTTCCCTCGGTTTTCCCCTCTAATGTCTGTCAAAGGAGGTGCAAGTTTAGTCTGTGATGGCTATGTTTTCAATTGCAAAAATCAGAGGAGAGCAGGAAGAAGCAAGAATTATGTATGTGAAGATAGAAGCTGCGCTTCCAGGATCAACACAGAAGGATGGGATAAAGTCACTAGTGAAAAAGGAGAGCACACATGCAATTCTCCAATCAATCTTATTGAAAAGCTTTTAAAGCGGTACCTCTACCAAATAGTCCCAGTCTCTAAAGATGTCAAGGCTTCTGATCTGGAAGTTAAGGCCAACACACACCTAAGTAATGAGAACCTGAAGCTCATCCCTGACCGCGCACAGTTAGTGAAGTACATATGTGACAAACACTGTGATCTATTCCCCCATAAGAAATCTGCCATGGTCCAAGGAGAGTTAGTCTTGACAGAGGAGTTAAATATGTTAAATGGTGATGAAGTATTCCTTTTACATGATGATGGGCCTACAGCAGAGGCAAGAATTATATGCTATGCTATACAACAGAACCTGGAGCAGTTAAGAGATTAAGAGACCTGGTTATGTGACAGTACCTTTGCTGTATGCCCTGCCTTTTTTACCAACTATGGGTTGTACATTCCATTATTGAAGGCAACGTGCTCCCATTCACCTATTTTCTGCTTCCCGGGGCAACAGAAGAGATCTACAAAAAGGCCTTTAAAATCCTTCAGGAGGGCATCAAAGCCCTACTTAATAATAGAAAGAGTCCCTCTGGCCATAACACTAGAGCCAATCCAGATGATGATGAAAAGGATGGAGCCACCCTTGCTGCAGAAAAAGAAGCTCAAGATAAAGCACTTGGACCCTCAACTATAATCATGGACTATGAAACTGCCCAGTATAACGCTTTTGTAAACACCTTTGATGAAGAGGTCCAGGGGTGTTTTTTCCATTATCAACAGACTGTCAACAGGCAACTAAAGAGTCTACCTGAGCTCAGTAAGCTCCACCGTCTAGATACATCAGGAAATTGCAAGTTCTTAATTCAGCAGTTTGTAGCACTAGCCTTTGTAAAGCCAGAGCATGCTGGACAAGCCTTTGAGCTCCTATGCCAGGATCCATATACCAAGAAACATGATGGTGCCTTCTACCCTTTCATTGAATATTATGAACCACAGTGGATTGGACGCAAGGTCACTAAGCGCTGGAGCAAGCCCAGAGTCAAAGCCAACTGGAACTGCTGCCAGGCAGTTCTTAAGGATGAGATGAAAACTACTTCATCTTTGGAGGGCTGGCATAAGCATATCAAGTCCTCCTTTGGAATCAAGCCCAGATATAACACCTTCTACAAGCACCTCAAAGTCCAACAGGGAAAGACTGCTGCATCCATCAGAGATATTGAGAACCGCCCATCCAAGAAGAAGAGAACCACCAAAGAGAAACAATATCAAGAGAAGATCAAGGATGCTGTTAAGGCTAAATATAAGCTTTCAGAGATTGGGGAATACATCAAGAAGATTGAAATAGTTCTTAATGGCAACCACGTGATCACAGTCTAGCTTTTAATTAAATTTATTGAGTATTGCCTAATTTTTTATATAGTTCTTATACAGTAGTCTTAAAAGCTATGGCAACAAGCAAAAATTCTTCAGATTTAAACAAAATCCAAGTTGCGCAAGATTCAGGATTCAATTAATTTAAATATCTTTGGTTAATAAATGAACTGTCAAACCAAAAACAAAATTTCATTAACCCATCATACAAAATTATATCTAACATCAAACAGTGTAGTTCAAACCACAAACAAAATGAACTGACGCAACAAGTGAAATGGATGGATGCTGTTCCAGAGTATATTATATTCTAATCAGGATTCATATGAGGCACCAACAGAAGGACTAAAGTGAAACAAAGCTTGAGCAATCTAGAAGCGAGATTACACAAGCACAAAACAAAACAAACTCACACAAGATGTATAGTATGAGCAGCCTAAAATAGAAAACCATCAATTTAACAGCCAATCAACAGCTATCCAATTTAGGACCAGAGGCATTTTATCCATTTTCATGGCTCCAGATTTGTATGAAAAGGTTTTGAGAACCTTCCAAATATGGACTTGAGATTAAAATAAAAACAATTCATTAAATTTTAAAATTTCTACTTTTAGTGATTTTATCCTAAGTTTTTTTATAATAGTTTTTACAAGCAATATATTTGACGGCGCCAGCAGCCAAGCCAGCTGCAATGAAGGCGAGGCTCAGAACATGGAGGCACCTGTTTACACCCAAGCCTTTGAGGCGGGTAACAAGGAAGCTGACCTGTTACTGTCCCCTGACCCATATGGCATTGACTTTTTTGAGAGTCACTTAGCGTCTAGCTCTACCCTTGCTCCCACACCCACCCCTGCACAAGCTGCCTGTCAGCCAACCAATCAGGATGGCAACCGCAATCCAGAACCACTTCCTGCCACCAGCCAACTTGCCCCCCTACAGCCAATCAGGCTTCAGCTCCTGCCGCCCAGCGCCCCAAACACAGAATAATCACTGCCCTAATTCTTCAGGAAATTGTGGCACTAAACCTACAGGGTCTGTCATGGGACCAGATTGCCGCCCAGTTGCAATTTACCTGAGCCACCATAATGCAGGAGTTCAACAACCTAATGAATAAGGGAAATCTGATTGGGACGGCCAAGAAGCCAAAGAAGGCCACAGAGTCCCAGATAACTGAGGCCTACCCAATAATTCTTGACCTCCTCCAGCAGGACCCCAAGCTTCCCTTGACCCAGGTCCAGAAGCAACTTGCACACCATGGCATTTGGGTGTCTGAGCGCATGGTGCAGCTCTGGATGCACGGAAAGTTTGCTTCCATACAGGTTCTTACCAATTTTGCCGGCAACCAATGGGATGGTGATGAGGATTCCCCATATGACACTGCAATCAAATCAAACCTGGTCAGATGCTTGAAAAGTCTAACAGATGACATCATGTTTTTCTCATACTACAAGTTATCAATTGCATTTGACAATTTCAATGAGCAAGGAAAAGCTGCCACCAAGAATGGAAGGAATAAGGTCAAGAAGGGGACATTCATTGGTGCATTTCTGGCTTTTTCAGCCAAGGGTTTTGTCTACTATTGGACAAACCCTGATTTCATTGATGGGTACTCATACAGCCACATCCTCGGTGGATTGCTCAACTCCTGGGATGGCTCAAATACCAAATACCGGGTTTTCTTGAGCCACCAGATGGAGGGAAGCTCCACCGCCCTTGAGGCCATCCAGGGACGCGGGCACCAGGCCTCAGTCTACCCCGCCAGCCATGCAGACGTCCATCTGGCTGATGTTGTCTTCTTCAACATTGGAGATACACTACGGGAGCGCCGCCCTCAGGCTTTCAATGACCTCTATCTTGGGGTCCTTGATCACAATTTTCTCTTTGGTCACCAAATGATGGCTGACTTGTTTGCGCAAATGGTTTTCCATGTGAACATGGGCAACCAATCACGCAAGGATAAGCGCCTCCCACCTTGGGCCACTGCCACTTACCAGCCCATCCAGCCAATGACCAATGAGGAATACGACAAGCATTATATGGCAGCCATCACGCAAAATCCTCCTGCCTCCACCCCCTGTCACCAACACCCCCCGCCCGCAAACCCAACCCATCTAATCCCAGACCCCCCAGGCCAGCACCGCCTCTACATCCTCCTTCCTGCGCCATTCTGCCTACTAGGCATCACTCTTCCACGCCTCAATAAACCCCTGGTCCCAGAAAATTTCTATTTATATTATCTTTATTTTGAATTTCAATTGTTTGTGTTCTCTTTGTTTATAGTTGGTTTTATTCTTAATGTTCAGCTTATTTCTATAAAATCATATATTTACTATGTCTTATATCTAGATCCTGAACACAGTTATTTTTAGCACCCAAACAAATCCCCTTGTGAAAATATTAACAACAATTTGGTGATCAACTGAATTTGAATTAGAAAATTATAGTGTTAACTGTTTTTAGATAAAGTTGTTACTGATCTTAATTCAAAACCTTAATGATAAAATTTAAGCCAATCAGGAGCCAAGTGATAAAGTGATTGTTGTGACATAAAGGGTCATTTAATAATTCTTTGATGCAAGTGCACTAATTAATATGATTGGCTGGATGTTTTGCCATTGTATGCCATTGCTGCTGTGGCAAGTTGTTGGTGGACTAGTGCCCAATCAGCTGCTGGGTTAGCACTAGTCCATCAACAACTTGCCACAGCAGCAATGGCATACAATGGCAAAACATCCAGCCAATCATATTAATTAGTGCACATGCATCAAAGAATTATTAAATGACCCTTTATGTCACAACAATCACTTTATCACTTGGCTCCTGATTGGCTTAAATTTTATCATTAAGGTTTTGAATTAAGATCAGTAACAACTTTATCTAAAAACAGTTAACACTATAATTTTCTAATTCAAATTTAGCTGATCACCAAATTGTTGTTAATATTTTCAGAAGAGGCTATGTTGAGCGCCAAAAATAATATGGTGATCAAGAGAACAATGTCAACACAAAGCAAACAACACACATATTGAGATGAGCTTAAAACATATACACAATGGGTAAAAAGATGGGATAATGTAGTAGATGGGAAAACAAAAAGGAATAAACAAAGAGGCAACAGTATCAAAATAATACAGAATTTATTGGTGAAAAAGCTATAGAAACATATGGAAAGGTTAGTAAAAAAATCAAATGAGAGAACTCGAAAAGCTTCTAAAGGACCTCGACTTGGCGATTGCCAAAATCAAAGACATTGGCCGCAAGGTCAAAGCAAAGGTGAAGTCCGCTTCTCTTGAAGGCAAGAAACTTGACAGGGTGACATCCAAGGCATTAATGACCAAAATGCCTGACACATCAGAAACAACAATTGAGCTCTTACTTAATATACCAGAAAACGGTGGTCAAGGGGCTCCAGTTCAAGGCCTACAATCTTTCTGCGCCGTCCATCTGGGTTGATGACCCGGAGATGTATGTACATCTCAAGCCAGTAAAGCGCGCCAGGGAGGAGGACACTGAATTTCCAGCGCAATTGATTGCGCCAAGAATGGCCAAGCCGGCTGAAGCCGCCAGCAAGGAAGAAACACAAGAAGGTAACCTAAAAAATAAAATTAATAAATTTTCAAAATATTTACCTTTTTTTCTTAGAAAACATAGATGGTGAACTCCACCGGGTCCTGGTTCCTTTTGTCCTGGCCACCTTTTATGCTAATTATGCCACTCACGTGGCCAAGCAATTGTATCTGTCCCCCCTGTTGTGCAGGAGCTTGAAGACAGAATTCACGGGTCCTTCCCAATGACAAGGGACACACTAGCCAGGCTGATGTATGTCAAGGTGGCATCCGAGTGGGCAGTTACTGCCTACAAGGATGCCCAACTGGTCCGCCTGGACCCGGTATCCCTCAGTGGAGTTTACTGTGTAAACTCCATTGAGCTTGTTTGGGACATCCTGGTGACGCTCCCATTTAAGAATGTACTGGAGATGGGCCGGGCTCATGCAGCTATTTGCTTCTGCTTCCTGGTGGAGCACACCCTGTATTACCTGCTTGAGAACTTTGGGCGCACGGTGAGCAAATTGACTGTTGCAGACACAACAGCCGTAAAGAAGACCAAGATTCTCCTGGCAGACTTTGGGCTTGCCTGGAGTGCCAACAAGACGGGGGTCCCAGCAGCTATGGAGCTCATGTTTGCCAAGACAAAGCACAACAAGAAGATCAGTGCGGTAAATAATAAATTGTGTGAGTTCATAGAATTCTTTGCAGGGCAAAGGCTTCATCTGGTTGTTTATCTGGGGTCCTTATTTTTCTTTGGGATGGACGCGTCTGTTGAGGACCTGGACAGGGTCTTTCTGGGGACTGACGAGGCCCGGCTCGCACTCGACAGGAAGAAGGTCCCCCCTGAATACAACTCAGTTGATCATGTGATCCAGGACGCCCTGGTCCTGGCAGGCATCTTTGGGTTTGCAGCCCCACCTGAAAAGCTGCTGCTTCACTCCCACCTGACCCTACTGCCTTTCACCAGCAGGAGGGAGTATTTCAATACGGGTGTATCCACTGTCCACAGTGTGGCGGTGGAGGTTGTGCACCACCTCCATTGTGGGGTGGGTACATACCGCTGAACTCACTACAGGCGCTTGTAATAAATTCACTTCTAATAAACATCTTTATACTCTACAATATTTTTATTATAATTAATTTTTCAAATAATATTTTTAGCAAACAAGATTTGCAAAACATATTGCAGAAATGGGTTTCAAAAAAAGTATAAAATAATATGGCAATAAAATAAATTTCAACTTTACATTTAATTTTTTAAATTTATTTTTATATTTATTTGACCAAGGTGATTTAAATATTTTTGCGTAATCCAGTATTGAGCGTTTGGGATTACCTCAGATGGCATAATAAAATAATATATAATAAAATAAATAAATTACTTACATCTATTGATGGATCTTCTGAATGTGATTGCGGGCATGGAAACATCTAAATATAAAATGATAATTAATAAATATTGAATAATAAATTAGAGAATATAAAAAAGTTGGACACACTAAGCCTTTAATTGATTAGCTGTTTGGCTAGGCACGCAGGGATGAACAAATCAGCGTGGCCATAGAATTTGGCCACAGTCTCAGCTGGGAGGGTATGGATCCCGGCCTGCAGCAAATCAAACAGGTCCTCAGTCCCAGTTGGGGTTCCTTGCTTGACAACTCGCTTGAGCCACCCAAAGACTTCCTCAATGAGATTTAGGAAGGGCAAATAGGCAGGGAGGAAGAGAAGGCACATATTTGCTGTGGCCAATTGCTGGGGGCCCATTGCAATGCTTGTGTCAATCATTGGGAATTCCTCAAGAATGACAGCCACCTTGTGGAGACCAATATTGTCCCACACAATTACGTTGGTGAAGCCCGGGCTCGTGCGCCTCAGGTGCTCCTGGACCAATCAGAGAAATGATAGGAAGGTCCGGCTATTGTGAGAGCCTAGTATTATTTGGTAGAGCTTGACCCCCTTTGGACCAAGGAGAGCCACCATTGAATAAGCTGTGGCGCAGACTGCAGAACACCAAGCCACCCCGTCATTAGAGCCTCTGGGGACATACCCATACTCATTGCGCATCAAAAAGACAAATGCTGATTTGTTGATATAGTAAAATTTGACTGTCCCCTTGGCTTTGAGGGCAGTATACGCCTCTGTGTAGTTTTTCCAGGTCTTGATATTGGCTGGGCTGTTCCAACTGTATGGGGATACCCTGAGTTTTTTCCAGGAAAATCACATTCCCTTGACCAGATGGTAGTGAAAGGAAATTGAGGCCTCAATCCCAAAAGCGGACTTGACCATAGCCTGTATACTTGCCAGTTCAAGATGGCAGTCCCGGGTGATCCACTGGCAGATTGCCCATTTGTGCTCCTTGGCAAGCATAGTGGAAACGCACAAGGATTTCTCCGCGGCAAGGACTTGGCCAGTATCAATGATCTTGTTGAAGGTCTTGCTGGCGTACTTGGGATCCACCCCAACAAGGGCTGCAGCTGCCTTTTAGTCACCTGATTCCTGCATTAGCTTAAGCAGGATGATGCGTTTGATGTCAGGGATGCGCTTCTGGGCGGGCTTTGTGGGTTCAGACAAGCCAGGATCCTGATTGATGACAGGCTTGCAAGGCATGGGCACCTTGTTGTAGAAGGCTGCAACTTTCTTTAGCACCAGCTGTCCCTCATCAGTTTGGTAGAACTGGGGCTCCCCGTCATCCTCCTGATTGCTATCACTGACGTAGGGCTCATAGCTAGTATCAAGTACAGGCTTCACCTTCTCCAGCATGACTGACAGGACCGACTCTTGCTGGTACACAACGTCAAACACATACAAAGTAAGTTCTACCTCCTTGTTTCTAACCATTTTGGTAGTGGTGACCTTGGTTGGCTTCTGGGTCAGCTTTGGGACCCAAGGGTTTATGCTCTGCATCCTAGCAGCTTGTGCTCCTTGAACCGGCTGTGTCAGTGCAGCGTCATTATGGAACTCTCCTCTCCCGCCTCCCTCCTGAGTAGGCACTTGTGTTGTACTAAGTCTTGTCTTTGACCCGTGGGGCGACCACAACTGCAGCGCACAACAGGTGCAATGGTAGTCTGTTGTTGTGTCCTTCCATTTTAAAATTCAATAAAGTATTAAATAAAACTTAATTAAGTTACTCCCTATTTTAAATTTTTGCTTTTATCTGTTTATGGATATTCAATTAATTTTTTTTCCCACCCAATATCCCAATTCTAGATTTTTTATTTCTTAGTTAGTTGTTTTTGGTTTTACAACACCCATTTTAGAATACTAAAAAAAATCCACCCATTTTCCTAGATTTTACTGCCAAATTCAAACAACCAACACAATATTTTTAAAATATATGTTTCAGATCTTGTGTCTTATTTTAGATACCGTGGTATCATTCATGATTAAAATCCATTGCACACATTGTGTGAGTGATTTTGTTTACATTGTGAGTTGCTATTGTGTTTTGTTTTTGGATTGAGTTTTGACACACCTTGCTTGGTTGTATTTTGTCACTGATTCACATAGTAAACATATGTACACCGAAAGTCAACTCACACCATTTTGTTTGTGAATCAATGTATTTTGTATTGTATTTTGAATGTTTTTGCTTTGCGTGTGAGCCTTTTGTTGCTGTGTTGACCCATTTTGCCCATTAACGCCAATAAACCCTGTTAACAGAGTATATATTTTAAACTGAGAGTTGGATTTTGTTTAAATCTGAAGAATTTTTGCTTGTTGCCATAGCTTTTAAAACTACTGTATATTAAGCATAATATTTTAAAATAAATAGTTATTCCAAATAACTTGTTTTTAATTTATGATACTGTTTTTATAAAATCATTGATTTTCTATTGATAGTTAGATGCTTTAGACTGTATTACATGGCCTATATTGGTATTTTACTAGTAAATTATATGTTTTTTGTAGTTTTCAATATAGAAAACTTTATATTACTGTTTCTGATTGTTAGATTTTGCTATAATATGTAACTTCCTATGTAGTATCTTTTTGTGTATTGGATTTTTTTGTTTTTATAAGTGGGAAAAATTTATTGTAGTAAAGATAGCTAATTTCATAGCAAAATAAAATAAAAGTGTATTTTTATGAATTTTTTTAACTGTCATGTATTATTTTTTATGGACTTTTTAAAGTATATGCTGTCACATTACCCTAAAAAATATCTTGAAGCTTAATTTTTATTAAGTAAAATGTTCAGGAAACAGGTTTCTGCTTATTAAAAAAGTGTTGACATTTAGTAGTCTGCATGAGTTAAAACTTAATCCTGACTTTTCAATGCTATTGGCATTAAAGTATTTTTAATTATGATTTTCAACATATAGTAAGCTTACTTGCGGAATGAGTTAAGTCTGGTGATTGCCAATTTCCCCCAACCACCTTGACCCAGAATGGCCAACCCATACCCAGAAGATTGTTGGGCTGAGGGTGAAGAGATGGATAGCCACTAATCCTATGGTGCATTAAGTGGGGATCAAAAAGAACCTGTATGCATCAAACAGAATAGTACCTCAAGTCATAAATATCAAAAGCACGCTATACATTCCCCTTGCACAGAGGGTTGATATCATCTCAAGGCAACATTTACTATCAGAGTATATCACATATATCCTGCATCAAAATAGGTGGCTGGGTAGCACAAGCTTAAATAGGGCATCATGAATTTAATCAATAGGTGCAGGGACATGAGAAACTCACTGCTGCACCAGCACCCAGCCCTAACATTAATCCATAATCTGATCTGAACTATTTAAGGTCTGAGGCTTAGGGAAGAGGTATCAGGGAGTTTCCTGAAACCAAGACAGGTGCATATATTATGGCCCATATTTAGGCCAGGGAGTGACATGCAGATTACCAGCACCAGGTTTGCTATGAGCAACAGTATTCACTTGTTGGGGAAACTTCTACTCTAATCCAAAGAAGGGTTCCGAGCCCCCAGCCGGCTGCTGGGCCTATGCATGCCACACACTGTCTGGATACTACCAGCCAGCCCCTCCTGCCCTTGAATCCACTCCCAGCTAGCCAAGCCACCCACTGCCCAGCCATTAGGCCAAAGTCCAGTTTGGGTCTCATTATCAAAGATGGAAATCCTTCAAAAGGGGCCTCTGGAATGCAAAGCCAACATTTCCACCCTCCAAGATGGGATCTTCCCAAGCTTGGGGGTTGGAAATTTTGTCCCCAGTGTTCAACCTAAGGTGGCCAACCTGGCATGATAAAGAAAAACTGGGTACCCAGGGCTCAGACCATGAAGAGGAGCCCATGCCAACAGTTCAGCCCGTTCAGGTTGATAATAGTGTCAAAACTGCAGGCTCGACCTGCCAGCAAGGTTCCAACCAAGCGGGTTTGTGGCCTGCAATTTGATTACCTGGTCACTTGAAGCCAGACTAGGAAGTCAACTTGGATTACCAAATCCATCAACATGAACAGACAATGATCCTTCACGGTGAATACCTCAATTTGGCGCTTGACTCATTAGCAGGATCAAGCCACCCCCTTCTTCCATCCAGCCGTGTGATCATCAATCATGTTCCTGCTATCCATGGATTCAAAATAGCTATATAATCACTATCTCACAATAAAGATTATTATCTATCCTCTAAATATTTTTCCCTGTGTAACTCTGCTAAAACAGCACAGTTACAACAATAGTTTACCACTTGGCTAACCAGCTGGGCAGGAAAAAGCTAGCAATACACTAAGGTAGGTAAGCCCAGCTCAGGCCAAGCTGTTGGATTCAAGATGCATACCTATCCCTGGTCATCCCCATTGTCAAACCAGTACATAGAAGAAGCTCTTTTCCCTAAGTGATGGGCTGTATTACCATTGAGAGGATACTCCTCAACCTGCCATCACGCTAACCCCTTTGGTTGATACCAGGCTAAGGTAACAGAGCCTTCAACATACCCCATTCCCAGGGAGGGAGATGGATCCTCCCACCCTCTCTGAGGGGCTCCCAGCATATCTCAGGATCAGGGACCCCCAGCCAACTGTTTCCCTCTCCAAGCTCATACCAGATACTACCAGCCAGGCATGTTATTTTGGGCCAGGGCAGCTAACCCAGTCAGCCGTATAATTGCTCTGCTAACCTCCCCAATAGTCATCTCTCCTGCCATGTACACAGCAGGATATCATCTCTGGAGGGGCTTCCTGGGCAGCTTCACACCGGTTTAACCACCCCCAAGGCCATCCACTTGTCCATGGCGGTTTACCTTACCCTTAAAGTGTACCCAGTTCTGGGTAGAAACTCTGGTGCCCAGGGTTGCAAAGCTGATCCCACACATGGATGGGTGCGCCACAGGGCCCTTAGTGGAAGCTGAAATGAACCAGAACCCTACAATGTTGCCAGCCACCTTGCTGCCCACCAGCTATCATGATGGGGAACCAGGGCGGGTGAGCTGGAATGGTGAGCTGGTTCATGGGCCAGGTGACAGCTGCTGGGTATGGGATATGGGGATGCATCATTGGGGATAGGGCGGGTAAGATGATAGGGATGCTTTGGGCACCACCTGAAGAACATGGGGATGGGATGATAGAAACTCTTCCCCCCTACCCATATAGGGGTGTTGGGAAGGATCTGGGGCAGCAGAGAGACCAGTACTGGGCAAGGTGTTCCAAGCATGCATTGAGGTATATGGGTCCAGGTTGGTCACGAGTCTGGGTAAGCTTCATCAGAGCTCCAGTGGGTGTAAGCCTGAAAGAACCTTGGCCAACCAACCTCACAGGGCAATCTACCCAGAAACCACTTACAGAGATGGGAGCCTGGCCCTCAAAGCATCAGGGTGGGAGCCAGGTTGGTGGGTACAAGGGAACTGGTATGACAAGAAGCCACCACCCAGGTGAAGGCAATCTCCTATTGAACCCAGCCTAGGCCCTTGCTGTAAAATAGAAGGGGATGAACAGAGGATACAGAGAGCCAGAAAGAGCTATCAGGCATCTATCAGAGCGCTATGGATATCCTGAGGGTTTCTGGAGTACCAGAGAGACAGGTAAAAGAAGCATCATACATTTTACAGAAGTGACCAGTTAAAACCCCCTGCAGGAATTGAACCTGCACCCTGCCACCAGGCGGGACCCCACCCCACCTGAATTTGCTTTGAAAAGTGAGTATTCAGGTGCAGGATTAATCCCACCACGCCTGCTGCAGTGGGGCCTGTTCTGGGCCCCAAAAGCTATCCCCAAGCACCAATGGGCATACTGGGCACGGGGCAGGCTTCCTTTAGCTGCCCAGTGCCCCTAGTTTAAGCCCCCTCTGTTTAAAGATTTGGAGTTCCCAACTGGGAGCCCCTTATTTAATCAGGAAGCTCAAGCTCATGAATGCTTGTCTGGCCCGTCTAAGTTTGGTGACCCAATAAAAGATGTTCCCATAACATTTTTAACTGACCCCTGGGTACATGATGATCATCCAGCTGTAGATACCCCACTTAAGGGCCAAACAGTTATGCTTGATGAAACTAATATCAGCTGTCTGCTGAACAGCCAGATGCCAATAAGCTGGATGTTGGAACATGTCACCCAGATAGCCAGAGAGGAGAACAAAGAGGCCCCTACAGGTGAGTAGTATATACGTCTCAGGATCCCAGTTAAACTAGTTAATATTATTCTTACCAAACAAAGCTTGATATGGACCTATGGCCCACCAAGGTTTTGCCCTGCCTCTTTCTTATACTCTTCCGTCTGCAACTGCCCAAAAATCTCCAATCTCAATCAGGAGTAGAGTTAAAAGCCACAGCAGGAGACTAAGAAGAGCCTGGTAATTACTGCCCGCCTGAAGCTCCTGTTGGTCCAGTGGGGTTTGCTGAGTATCCCCCAACCAAACCAAGAACTGTGGGCCTTGAAGGCTTGCTGCGATACACCTGACCTGAAGCTCCCAAAGATCCATACCCCTTGGTCTGCAACGGCAAGGGCATCCCTGTGAACCCCAGGTATTCAATGGGAAGTACTGCAACCCCACTGCCTACCTAGTCCTGATGCAACCCCCACCAACTCCAAAACCCACTGCCATGCCTGGCTGGCTTGTGGTGGTTAAGGCTGGATCCTACTGGGTAAAGTTGGGACCCACCCTCTGGTGGGCCATGCTGGTATCTGCTCCTGCTCTGCCAATCCCCAATGGTTCACCCCAGTACATTTGGTATCCTGAAAATACCCTGCACCTTGGCCCAGGTAAAGGGGATGGGTATAGTACCCTACTTCTGGTTGGCTATAGGATCATTGGGCAACACAGAAGTTGTGACCTGACCTCTCCAGGATATCCCTGATATGGAAGATCAGCTCCTTAAATGGTGGCGGGTTTATAAGGAAGCGGCCAGCTGTTCAAGATCAGGAAAGGATTTTGGAATGGTTCTTAAGGCATCCCGGGATGGGGGGATTTTTTAAGGATCGGGACTATATCTTACTCCCTTTGAATTCAGAGATAAAGATATGGCGAGTTGGATGCAACCTTTGTTTTAAAAGTAAGTTTTTATATTGTAAATGTTATGTAAACTGCCACGTCTGGAACCAGGAAGCGGTTTATGACTGTTTCTTTTTGAAAGGTTGGATTTTCTTTGCCTAGGGAAATCCAAAACCGCTACTGCTTGGATGAGCTGGTTACGGTGCTTGCTGTAATTGGCGCATTTTCAATCTGCCTAGCCTGATCTTTGCATGGTGGTAGGATCGAGATGCAGCTGATTTAGGTTGGTATCCTGAACTTATATTTGATACTCATATGGAAGTATATGCCGTTTGGACTCTATAGGTTGAGGGGTACAGCCAAGGGGTTTATCTGGGGATAGTCTGTGACGTATATGTGGGATGGTTATATGTAGGTTGGGTATGTTTATTGGTGTAGTATACAATTGGGTTGTTAGGAAATAGTCTTTGCTGGAAAGTGAAGTTGGGGTTTGCAAGTTGAAAGGTTTGGGGGGTTGAGTTGAGCTTGGATGTGGGTTTATTGGTGAAATGGAGGTCTATTGGGAGGGTTTGGTGGAAAGGTGCAGGATTGAGGAAAGGCGGTGGTAGAGGGTGGCATGGGTTAGTAGAATGAACATGGGGTTGGCAACTGGGGGGAGGGCGGTGGCAACGGTGGCTAGGGAATCAATTAGAGTGGAGTTTGGAAATGCTTTTGAGGATTGGGTGATGGCAATGATGGATGCGGTGAAGACAAGGGCGGTGTAGAGGATTGTGCAGGTGATTGAGCGGAGCGAGTCGTGGGGATCTCGCTTCAGGATCTGGCGCTCGTGGGGGGTTAGGGTTGAAGCGTAGCACGACTTGCGGTGCTTGGGTGGATCGGCAGAGGGCCACATGTGGACCTCTTCTAGGCCATTGAGGCTGATGGTGCTGAATAGCGTCATGCCGATCTGCATCAGGTAGCTCAGACCTAGCATGAATACTGCTGCGCTCGATAAGGACGAGTGGTCGGAGTAGAGGGGACAGCCCATGCTGACAGGGTACATGGCAAACCCATCCCTAACAACCACCACCAATGCTATGTACCCAACAAAGTACATGACGATGGGAATCCAGACCTTGTCACACAGACATTTCCTAGCAATCCTAGTAAACCTGACTACGGCAATCAGCCCCACCACCAGCATCGATGCAAACTGAGTGATGCTGGTGACTGGCCCAACAAGGCTGCATACGTGGAGGGTAGACTTTGAATAAGGATCCATCAAAGACCACCCCCCAAGTGAAACCAAAGCCTGGACAAATCCCAGGATTGAAAGGGAAACCACGAGATACATTTCCAGCCCCTTGTTGCGAATGCTTAGCGCAACGCCAAACAGAACTGCGCTGACCGCTAACGCAACGAGAGCTAAGCAGATCAGACCAAAGAAGAGTGGCTGCATATCTGCATTTCTTCGTATCTCCTCCCTTTATACCAACACCCTCTCGAGATGGAAGCAGCAAAAGGCATGCACTTGCCCCAGAACCAAACCCGCATCCAAGTCCATAACCCACACAGGAATCTATCCGCCCACACAGATCCTGCTGCCTATCCGATCTGACCAATCACATTTTACGCTCTACCCCGCGAAAAATTCCGTCATGTATTTCACCAACCAGTTGCTTGACGCAGGCAGCAAATATAAATTTCCAATCTAACCTGCACCCAGCCCTCTGGTGATGTCTCCAATCACGATCGGCCGTTCCCCAATCCGGCCACGGTGCCAGAATTGGAGGTCAAGCGCTACCTCAATTGGGCAACTTTCCCCAAGCCCCACCAATTAGATTTAAGCAATTTTGCCATATCGGCCAAGAAATGTATGCCTTCAATACATGTCCTAAATGGAAATCATTTGCATTGTTAAGCAACCTCATACCACTTAGTCAGCCAAGTGACACGGCCAGAACTTTACGCGAGTTGAGCTGCACGCTTTTATAATGTCAATCCGAAAAGCACAATAATCAATGTACTTTAGCAAGGTTAGAGGATTACATGGACAAAGGAATCTTATTCAATACCGAATATAAATACCTAGTTCAATATGCGTCACTTCATAGCCAATCTGCTCATCACAACTTCTCACCCCGCTGCTCCAAAACGCACTTCAATTATTTTCATATAAGAACCACCTCAATAAAACTAGCTACCATAAGGTACACATACTACACCGGTGAAAGGTAGCCATCCAACCCAGATTCTCATTTAAAAAATCCCCTTTAAGAAGCCAAACATCTTATCTAAGCTCCCATCAAGCATATCTGGAACGAGAAGCTTCCACTACCAACTTGGGCGGATTGGCCGCTTAATACCAATCAGTCCATATCGATCCCAGCAGATCCCAACCCTCGACATAGCCTTTAGCACAACTTTTTTCATCGAACCAGCGTATCCCAAAAAGATTGCCACCGGAATGCCCTACCTTTTAGGGTCGGGACGGGCACCAAATCGTCACAATTGGTTTTGCGACCAAGCTTGCCTGTCCAATTGGTTCTGTGACTTAAACAGCTGGCAAAAAACATTTTTTGACCTTCAAGCTAGACACAATCCGTGCAGCTTTGTTCTGTGCTCTTAGAAACCAGTTCACAATTGCAACTGCCAAATCTTATCACCTGCTCCTAAAGCCACAGCACAACATGCATGGATCGTGATGTGGCCAAGCACAATCTCATGAGGTTTTGTGTTGTATCCAATCATAAGTATGCAAGCTCTTCTTCCAATTGAAATATATATATATTTATTGGTGTTTTAATATAACTATCCAAAGCAAACCGAGGTTCAATCAAAACCAATCTTGCGAGATAACGGCAGATAAAGCTTGGATAAGCTTTAGTTAAAGACTAAGATCCCAACCCAACTTGCTCCAACTTTACATCCTGTGCCTTGCATAAAATATACCCACCCGGTCCATATCTGAGAACCCCCTCCCTCTATAACTTGTGATCTGCACATCGGAGTGAGGCACAGGTTGTGGCCCACTCCAAAAGTTGCAAACAAACCCACATGGACCGTCTTGTGCACAATCCAGACCATCCCAAAATCAGGTCTGTGGCACTGTGTTTACACAGTTGCTGTCAGGGTGAAGTAGAGTGAGAGCTCGCCGTACTTGATTGGATGGGGAATGCACACCTGAGTGAGGATGCCATTACCAATGAGAAGGAAAGGGAGCATGTTTACTCAGAACTGGTCACCCCTGAAGAGCAAATAAGGAAAGGTGCCGCCAAAAATTATGCACAGATACATCAGGAAGAACTTAGCTTGGCATAGGGCCAAGGGATCTGCAGGATAGATAGGTCCACATCTGATTCCTCAGGGTTCAGGGATTGGTCTGCCAGGAGGGACAAGGTTCCCAGGAGATCCCTGAGGTGCCAAGGCAGGATCTAGCAATCTGGTTACTCCAGATTGGATCAGGAGATATCAGAACAGCTGGATCATGCGGCAAGGTATTCTATCTGGGAGGATACCAAGCTACCCAGGTAGATTGGTGGGGAAAGTTGTTATTCAAGGCCTCTGGGTACATCTTGATGAGATAGCCTCCTTGGATACAAAATTTGGACAGCTTACAGATACCACCCATGGTGGTTCTGTAAGTGGTTACCTGACCCCCTTTGAGGTCAGGATCTGGTGGCATTCAGGTCAAGGTGAGAAAATTGGGTGTGGGGCATCTGCACCCCACTCGGTCCCAGTTTCCCGTGCCACCACCCACTTGCGACCGAGTTAGATTTAAATCTACGGTTGCCGCAAGCTGTCAAGACTGAGAATTTAAGCCCCAGCTGATATCTCATATTTTGTTGATACTTATGCCCAGACTTCTGCTTGTTTGTTTGTTTGTTTGTTTCTCCTTTACCATCTTTGGTCGCCTATAGTTCTGCAAAGACTGAACCATTTCAGCCTAAACTGATGTCAGCTGAAAGCCCTCAATTCCAGCTTTCAGAATCTCACTTCTGACATTATATTTCTGATCCAAAATTATGAGCTATCTCGCTTAAACATAGTCCTCCTAGCATATCCTTTTCATAGAGTTGGCAATAAAAACCCTCACAGTTCTATTGTTCTAAGCAATTCAATCTCCTCATGCTCAGGCTCATCAATAAACCTTTTGTCTCAATCCTAGCAATATCTCTTGTATCCTTGGGAAATAGTCATTTGTTGGTGATAGTTGAGCACAGGCTTTGATACAACTGCAGCTGTTGTTGAAAAAGTCTAAAGTCTTACAGATGTAAAGCAGCTCAGTATTAACTTATCCTTCCCGTTCCAGATCCGTGCTTATGTGCAGGGTAGGTATACGGCTATAAATTGCCCCTATTTCTCACAAATAAAGTCAGCCTTATTACCCACTACTTCTCCTCTTAGGGTACATCCTGGCTTTTTATCACTATTAAATATCACCAGACCATTGCATCAGCATCTTTAAGACTCAGGTTTCTTGTTGCCTACTTAATAAAGGTAACATGAAGATCCCCTTGCTTTTTTAGAAACTTGGAGTTGGTTCCCCAGGCCTGATCAAAGTGGTATATGTTGTTTCCTGCCTAGAATCCCAGCCCCAATAACCATGTTGATGAATATAAAGGTTACAATGTCTATTATGCAGTGACAGCCAATAGCAACCCACCTACACCTGAAGCTATCCTGCCACCCCCAGAATCCTGACGCCAGACCACCTGAGCCCAGGAAACCTGACCTGATCATTAGGCCTGGTAAAGGGATATTTATATCCCATCAGGTCAAGACCAATCCTCATTGTCATCTTGAGTAATAAAGCTGCTATGAACCTTTGGTTCAACCGGTTCCTGCCTTATATTATACTTGTTTTCTTTCACCTCCATACAGATCCTACACTCCCTACTACCCTTGCCATCACATAAGAAGAACCTGAGGTCCTCACCCCCGTACTTTCCTGTCCTCCTGGTTCCCTTTTTGGCCGAATAAATTTCAAATCAATCTTCAGTGAGCTAGGCCTACTCTGAGCTCCCCTTAGATAACATCCTCCTGGTTGATCCCCGGGCAAGATCCCGCAGACCAAGAACTTTGCCAGAGAAGGCTGCTGGGACTCCCTATAGCCCTGCCTTTTTAGGTACAGATACAACCATCCTCCTGCGGACTTGGTTCCTATGCCCCCCTCTGTCACCCAAGGCCCACCGCCTGCAAGATTAGGGTGCCACTAATGAGACCATGTCTACCCAATTATTTGGTGTAGCGTGCCTTACACTGACAGGGATGTGGACTCCATGGTCCCAGCTATAAGCCCCTGGTCCCTGATGATCTGATCTCTCTATTACATTATCAAGTTAGTACCAATATTGTGGTGGGCGCCACTCACAAGCCCAGCAGCTCCCCTGCTTGCATCTGCAACTGCCCCAACCCATACTGGGCTCCCTGGCATTATAAAAATATTTTACAGCTACAGTAACTTGGGCCTGGAGATGTTGTTAGCTCTTGGGGCTACTTGTATGTCTTTTATTGTGGTGATAAGGGGCGCCTTTGGGGGAAGCTTCAGATATGGAATTAGGAGAGAAAGGAAGTATGCTTTATTGGATGATACTTTAGACTTATATAGATTGGGCTGTGGCGGAGATTTAGTCGGGTCAAACCTCAGGGTTGGTCATGTGCGGGATGGGTTCAAGCCACTGGATACTTGGATCAGCATGTGATATTGCTTGGTTGCCATTCTTGGTATGTCAAACAGTATATTAGAGGGGCACCAAATTGGGCAATGGCTGGATGTTAAGTAGGTTGGCGGTAGCCAGAAGGCTTGCACATCCAGACCCTTGACACACACACCCTTAAGGGGTTACTCTGGTGCATCAGGAGGGGGCTTCATTTCAACGGCTGCCGCCTGATGCTCCTGGAGCTGTTTGCTAGTTGGGACCAGTCTGGTCAAGTGTTCTCCTTTACTGAGGCGGAGACAGGTTCTGTGATATTTCTTGTTGATTGGGGTTTTGGCACCTTGGAATTTTACTAGATAGTTGTTGTGATCTGGTCTGTACTTGATGATTCTTCCTGGTCCCCTGTGTACTGAGTCTAGTTTCTTTCTGTTGCCAGCTAGGACCCAGACGGGGAATTCAATGGGAAGTGGTTCCTCTGTGGAGGTTACCTTTTGTGTTTTGAGCCTTTTTATTTCTGCTATTTTAGCTTTGAGGTGTATGTGTTGTAGATTTGGTACTTGTTCTATTGTGGGGGGCTTCCCTGGGGGATCTTTATGTATGTGTGAGGTTCCTGTCCATCAGTCCCCAAAGTGTGTCCTGGATCATAGCTAGGGACCAACTGAAAGTGATTTTCATTCTCTAGTAAGGTAAAATGTATCTCAGAAATATGTATAGGGGTCAAAATGGGCTTTTATTCACTCTCAGAAGGAAGATCCCCTTAGAAACCTTCTGGTATATGGCCCGGGGGGTCAAGGGAACAATATGGATTTGTCAATACTTGGAGTCCTCCAACAATTTCTTGGACTCCTTGTACTTGGTCTTGGACTCCTGCACCTTAGTCTTGGACTTCTGCTCCTTAGACTTGGACTCCTGCACCTTAAACTTGGACTCCGGCGCCGTGCTTAGGATCCAGCTCCTTATTCTTGGGCTCCTGCTCCATTATCTTGGGCTTCAGCTCTCTATATATCTTTAGTGGCCTTGGTATTCCACTTGTATCTGTCCAATCAAGCTTCTTCTGGTGATCAAAAGGCTTCCAAAAACTTCTTGGCAGAAACTCAAAAGGCCCAGGAAAGACCCTGTCAAAGACCCCAAAAGACCACCAAAAGACCCTGTAACTTTCCAGACAGCAACCTTTTTATAGTGTCCTTTTCCCAACGGTTCCGCCTTCAAAATGGCTTTCTTCAGAAGCTTAAACCATTGTCGCTCACATTTTCCTATAATAACTTAAGCTTACATACTTACTTTCTCAAAAGCTTAAAGTATTAACTCACTATTTCCTTGCTTATACTTTAAGCTTTTGGCTTCTAACCAATCATTTTCATCAGGAAACCTGCCAGAACTCAACCAATGAATGCATAGCACAGAAATAGACTATTTATGAAGTTCCACCGGGATCCAACTAGGAAAATAATTTCCACAGCTCAAACCGCTCAAAGCAACAACTCTTTGCGCACCAAAGCGTAAACTGGTCCATAATTCCAGCACCAGTCTTCCCTTCATTCAAAATGAACCAATTTAAATAGTAGAATACTATTTAACCTTTTTTTCTGGATCTCTTCAACGTTTCCCTCATATATTTACAAATATTGTAAAATCCAAGGAAAACGTCCCACCAAAACAACTTTGTATCCAGCTCTCATAGCAACATACCTTCATCTATCCTAGGAACTTAATAAATAAATATCTTACCCACACTTCTATCCACATTCCTTTCTGAGTTTACTACTAAACAAAGGCAAAACATTCCACATTTTACCACCTTGGCAAATCAATTTGGCAAAATCTTGGCTCATTTCTCCAGACCACCAGTTCTTCACCATCATCTTTGGGTTCTTTAGCCAGCTTGTTGTGTTCTGAGGCGCGGCACAGACACATAACAGGGAATCCTAACCTTAGGATTGGATTTGTACTAAGTCTTGGTTAGATGACAGGGAAGGCTATGCAATTACCTTGCGGCCCTGGAAGAATAATCTCTACTGGTTGTGGCTAGAGAGAGGCGCGGAATTACTGGAAGACACAAAGACAAAAATGTGAATAGAACAAAATTTATTGGTGAATTAGGAAAAGGAATATATAGTGGTTGTTGATACCACAAAATACTACCAGTACAGTAGGATCACTTGCCACAAGCATGAGTGGGGCAAGTGAGATGCGCAGAGTCAAGAAACCAAACAATTGTATTTCCTGATTCTGGCATCAACTCATTTTGAGGGGCAAAAGCAAAAGCAAGAGATTTATCTTTGAAATGGCCCACCAAAGGCAAAATTGACACATGGTGAATAGAGATATTCACAACATTGCCCTCCCCAAGATTGGCCTTAGGGGGGTGGTACTTGTGGAGGAACTTGGAATGCACTTGAGTGAAGGGGCAACCACTGGAGAGGAGTTTTACAGTGTATTCAGACCCTTGTTTAAAGGTCGCTTCTAAAGGGCCAATCCACAGAGTGTCCAATTTATGCGCGCGCCCACCCACTCTGTGTTGCTAGTAAAGAACACAGTCACCAACATCAAATTCAGGAAAGGGGGAGCTTCCAGAATTATTGGGAGAAAGCTCAAGCATCTTAGTTTTGTATGCATAAGTGTAGGCAGTGGCCTGTATATCAATTATGCGGTTGACTAGATCCTTGATGTGGTTGTCAGGATTAATGGCCTTATCAGAGGAAAGCAGGGGCCCCCCAAGAGCAATAGGGTAGTAGCCTCTCATCCATACAGCATAGAGAACGGGGATTACCCAGTAACACAATGTTTTCTAAGGCAATACACAAAGAGAGCAGCAGGTAAGTATAGATCCCAGTTGGCAACGTCAGAATAAGTAAGCTTCCTCATGATAGAAACCAGAGTTGAGTTGGCGCGCTCAACTGCCTCATTGGTGGAAGGATTGTAGGGAGCAGAGAAAGACTGATGAGACCCCAAAGCTTCAACCACTGAGGTCACTAACTTGGTGTTGAAGTTAGTCCCATTGTCAGACAACAACACTTGAGGGCAACCATGGCAGAAGAATACATCTTGTAGAAGAAAGGTGGTGGTAGTCTTAGCAGTGATGTCTTTAGTAGGACAAGCTTTTACCCACTTGCTGAAGTGATTAAAGAAATTAGGATAAAGCAACACCCAGAACGTGAGCGGGGGAGAGGACTAACCGCGTCAATGCTGATAGTATGAAAAGCATGTTGAGGGGGAACTAATTTGAATTTGTGGGCAGCAGATTGAGGCCTCTGCAGCTGGCAGTTGTGGCAACTAGTAATGACATCTGGGATCAGCAAGCAAAGATTTTCCCAGAAGTAATTCTTCTGAAGCCAGTCAAAAGTCTTGACAATGACTCCATGTCCAGTCTCTTTATGAGCTTGCAACACCAACAAGAGGCAAAGACTGGGCCGTACATAAGGCATATATTGATCTTGTACTTTCTTAAAGAGTTGATTGTCACGTATTAGGGTATCTTTGGATAGCTTGGACAAAGCAATTCAGACCTCTTCTGTTTCACTCTCCTAAGAAGAAGGATACAAAATTTGTTTGTACAACTGGTCAGACTCCGCAGGGTGTAAAGCAAGAATGGGCATTCTGGATAGCCCATCAGCGTTCTGATGTTGAATCCCAGGGTGATGGAGCACAGTGAAGTTGTAACCTTGCAGACGTAGGGCCCATATAGCTAGGCGCCCTTCTGGCTCCTTAAGTTGTTGTAACCATTTAAGCAAAGCGTGGTCAGTGACAACTGTGAAATGGGTATCATACACGCAGTGGCGGAACTGTTTGACTGCATGCAACACGGCAAGACACTCCTTTTCTGTGACACTATAATTCTTCTCATGCTTGTTTAGCACGTAGGAAGTTTAAGCCACAGGATGATCTAAACCCTTGTCATCTAGTTGGACCAGAATAGCCCCAATAGCAAGATTGCTAGTGTCAGCGTATAGGATGAACTCCTTATCATAGTCAGGATACACTAGGATTGGCGCCTCTTTGAGTTTTTGCTTAAGGGTTTCAAAGGCTTGCTGCTGACTGGCGGTCCATTCAAAAGGGACATTAAGTAACAGCTGGACTAGAGGTTCACTAGTATTGGCAAAGTCAGGGATAAACTGTCTGTAGTAGCCCATCATCCCTAGAAAGACTTGTACCTCTTGCAGGTTGGTGGGCGGAAGCACTTTGTTGATGGCTTCAACCTTCTTAGTCATTGGGAAAATCCCTGTCTGGGTTACTTCATGGCCTAAGAATTCAAGACGCTCTTTGAAGAAAGCGCACTTAAAAGGTTTTAGTTTGAGGCAAGCTTATTAAATCTTTATGAACACCTCTTTGAGGTGAACCAGGTGATCAGTGAACATGGCGCTGAAAACTGTTATATCATCTAATTATACTAGGACACATGACAGCTTCAAGTTGCAGGATGAAGTCCATGGCCCTTTGGAAGGTGACTGGGGCATTGCAGAGTCCCTGTGGCATGCGAGTAGGCTCAAAAAGCCCTTCAGATGTAATGAGCACGGCTTTTTGGCAATCCTTGGGCAATAGGTCAACTTGCCAGTATCCAGATGCCAGATCCATTGCAGAGAAGAACTTAGAGTCTCCAAGACGTCAGAGAGCATCATCAATACGCGGCAAGGGGTACAAGTCCTTCTTGGTCAAAGAGTTCAATTGGCAGTAGTCCATCACAATACAATGACCTTCATCTTTCCTCTTTAAGATGAGTAGCAGGTATGCCCAAGGACTTTGGGAAGGTGCCAGCAGCCCAGCTCCAACAGTTGTTTGAGCTCTTTATATACTTGGGCGTCCTCCACGCAGCTGCAGCAATATGGTTTAGCACAGAAGGGGGGCGTTGCCAGTGTCAATCTGATGAATAATGCCTTTGGCTAACCCATATTTGGTACTTTTATTAGCAAAGATGTTGGAAAATTGGTCTAGCAAGTCTAGCACCTCTTTCTGTTGAACCAGATATAGTTGCAGAAAAGTTTTGGGCGGTGAACAATGATAGGACTTGTGGCTCATCCTCAGGTAGGTCAAATCTTGGAACATGCCAAAGTAATGAAGAGACAGGACATCAGGAGCACTCAACAACTTGCCATATATGACAACCTGCCCCCTAGACACAGTCATGGGGAGAGAAGTCAGGTTGGCTACCAACAATTGAACAGGGTCTTTATGGGAGACATCTAGGATTCAGGACAGAGATAAGGTTTGTTGCACCCTAATGAGGGGGGAGAGTACAACTCCAAGAAGGTTTATTCAGGTAGTTCATATGATATCTGAGAGTCTAGGATAGTCTGAGACCCTGGCGGAATAGTCACAGCAGAAGTGGCCAAGAGAGGAATCCCTTCAGACGCAGGACAAGCCATAGGAAGGTGATTCATGTTGGAGGAATGGGTTTGATATTTTAAAGTGAAAACACCAATGGGATATTCCAAGGCACATGTCTTGAGGCGCTTCCTGGGAACTTTAACTGGCTCTTCAAAGATCAGAGGGACTTCATATCCCAAGATAGGGGGAAGCTGTCCTTTAAGTTGATGATCCAATTATGTTCCCTAAGGAATTGAGTGCCAACTAGCAGGTCATAGCTCTTGTTCCCCAGGACAACAGCAGGCGCAGCCAAGAGCAGCTTGCCAAATTGCATGGGCAGAGCAAAATAAGCTCCTATAGCCCGAGTCATGGACAGCCCAGCTGTGCCATACAATTGATGATAGTTAAGGTCAGGGGCAAGCTTGAGTTTCTTGACCAACTTTGAGGAGACAATATTAACAGGAGACCCTGTATCTAAGAAAGCCTTAATATCCACCTTTTGGATGGATATTTCAACACAAATGGTGGTGCAACCAAAGGGAGGGAGGACAGCCAGAATGTCTTGGGCTTGTGTTAGTTCTTTATCTCACTTTTCAATCATGCATCTGAGGCCCAGGAACTCCTTATAAACTGTCTGGAGAGGGAGCAAGACGGAGACATTTTTGAACACAGCTTCAGCAACCTTAGCAGCTTCTTTAGAAGACTCAACAAGCATGGGCAATCTCTTGGCTTGGATGAGGTAAGGTCAAAAGACAACCTCCTTGGCTTCAGGCAGAGGCTTGGCGGTTGTAGTAGTCTTCTCAGAGCGTAGCTTATAAGGAACAGTAATAGTTTTAGGGACAACCAGGACAGAGTACCCATATGCATAAGCGTTGTCTGTATCAGAGTCATCCAGGTCAGAGTTGTCAGAGATATTGTGGAACAATAGGAGAATAAGAGGAGCCTCATTATCAGCAGGCTTGGAGTCAGATATAGAGGGAGGGATTGAAAGAGACTGGGAAAAATTGTCAACCAAGAGCTTCTCTGCCTCTAGGTTGACTGCTCTTTCCCGCCTGCTCTTTTAGATCAGCTCCTTCAACCTGTGGGTTGGTGCAGAATCAAGAATGATGACCTATCTGACCACAGTTGTGGCAACCTTGGCATCAAGGAGGATTTTGAGAGTTCATAGTAAGAATGCAAGGACCACAGGAAGATGAACCAGAGTTAGAAGCAGCTCGACTTTCCCTAACAACAGCACCAGAGTGGATAAGATGCATATCTTGCAACAGCGTCTTTATGCTCTTCATAGAGGAAAGCATAGCTTTATGGGCTTTGAAGTGAAGACACAGAAGCTGGTTAACTTTGAGGGCTTGAGCGCAAGCCATGTAAGCTTCATGGGCTGTCAATTGTCTGCTTGTTATCAGTTGCTGTTCTTCCATATAGAATCTGTCTGCAAACTCAGCTAGGGTCTCTTTTGATTTGAAAGCAATGTGCATGAAGCTGTCCTTCTTCACTTCCAAACTAAGGTCACCACCAAACTCGTCAATCAGAAGTTGCTTCATATCTTCCCAGGTCTTAATGATGGGCAGCTCTGGTACTACTACCTCTTGGCAGGTTGGGTGTAGACAGGTCAGAATGTGTTCCTTATTGACTTCATCTGAGGCTCTTCTCATAGCAGATTCATAGATAGTTAGGAAAGCTGCAATGGTTGGGGTTTTGGGGTCAAAGAAATGCTTAAAGGTAGGCTTGAAGTGCGCTTCTGGAGTTGGGCCACTATTGTTGCTATTGAGTACATTTATGTGTGGGGAGAATTCTGCTTCTGACTCGGTGGGGGGCTGCCTGGCCCACAGCTTGCAAACACTATCTTCAAGGGTAGTCAAGGTGTTGGCAGTAAAGGTACCTGTATTATTAGCAAGGGCAGTCTGCTGCTCAGTAACATCCAGGCACTGACCCTGTGCAGTTACTACTGAGGAAGGCTCAGCCAGTTGAGAAGTAAGAGATGGACCCACTGGGAGGCAAGAGGCAAACCTGTCATTTACTGAATCAACCACTTCACTTAGTTCTTATACGTCCTTATCAAGCTTAGAGTGATCTTGCTTCAGGAGGTCCACTTCATTGGCTAGTGCTATCAGTTCCCTAGCGCATTGGATTTGAGGGGCTCCTGGTGACCCAGGGCAGCAACCATCTTTGTCAACAACTCCAACTGGACTAGCAACATTTGCCATCATCTTGCGTAAGGTAGCAAGTTCTTGCTGCAGCTCAGCAACTTGAGCAGTCAACTCAAGCACCTGGGGATCAGGTTGAGGTGCCTCAGTAGGACGTCCTTAACTGCAAGTAGTTGTATGTAGCTCTTGAATAGCATCCCATATTTTCTGCTCTATATCCACCAAGTCATCAGAAGGGGGAGAGGGCAGAACATCTGGCTTGGGCGTAGATAATTCATTCACTTGACTCTGAAGTTTGGCTATAGCAGTGGCAGTGGTAGCTCTCTCTTGACCAAATACTGTACTGAGGTCATTAAGGCTGTTAGCAGCAAAGTCCACTACCTGCTGTAGTTGCTCAAATAAATACATGCTGAATACATTGAGCTGCTGCACAAGTTGTTCAAAGTCAGAGAGATAAGCATTCAAGGTGCAGTCTACTTGAGTTTCCCAGGGTTGTTATAGCTGAGGAAACTTGTGTAGACACTCCCTGACGTATTCAGGGATGGGCTGGCACATTTGTTTGATAGAATTAAACAAACAGGTCTGGGAGGTAACAGAGTTGCGCTGATTGTCAGATACCAAGGAAAAGATGGAATGGATCCACTGTTGGTAGGCAGCAAACTGGTCCCAGTGATGAGTAACCGCTGCTTGTAGAGACAGATTTCTTGGACGTGGAGCCCCAACACCATATGATGGTGGGTCAAGGCAGGCTGCAAAAAGGACAATAGTAAGTGCTGAGCGGAGCCAGCTGCTGAGAGGAGATGCTGTGAAATTTGAGGAGCTACAATCAATTTGTAGTATTCAGCCTGAATGAACTGCAGCTGAAGGCAAGGGATGGCTCCTTCATGGGCTATCCCAAGGGCTACTGCCATGAATTTTTCTAAGACAGGGGTACCCATGGGGTAAGCAACTAGGCGGGGACTATTCCTGAGGTTCATTACAGTAGGGATAATAGGCAGGTTGGCAATGCCTTCCTCAATAGAAGGACTGGTAATTTCAGGTGAAGTTGGCTCTTGTATAGGCAGAGGCAAAGGATCTGAAAACTTGGATGCAAAAGGGATAACTGAGGGGCTTACAGCCCCTGTAGTGAGCACCATTTTTGTTGTGTTCTGAGGAGCATCACAGACACACAACAGGGAATCCTAACCTTAGGATTGTATTTGTACTAAGTCTCAGTTAGATGACAGGGAAGGCTATGCAATTATCTTGCAGCCCTGGAAGAATAATCTCTACTAGTTGTGGCTAGAGAGCGGCGCAGAAGTACTGGAAGACACAAAGACAAAAATGTGAATAGAACAAAATTTATTGGTGAATTAGGAAAAGGAATATATAGTGGTTGTTGATATCACAAAAAACTACCAGGACGGTAGGATCACTTGACACAAGCATTAATGGGCAAGTGAGATGCGCAGAGTCAAGAAACCAAACAATTTTATTTCCTGATTCAGTCATCAACTTATTTTGAGAGGCAAAAGCAAAAGCGAGAGATTTGTCTTTGAAATAGCCTACCAAAGGCAAAATCAACACATGGTGAATAGCAGTATTCACAACACAGCTCTTCAACCACATCTTCCAGCTCTTCAGTTTAACCAGCAAACAGTTCATCTTAGTTCACAGAACTGCTCCTTTCCAGTCTTCAAACAGCCTATTAGTCCTCTGGCTACTCCTTTATCATGACCAGCTACTTCTGCATCATGATCTTTGAGCCCTTCAACTTATCCTCACTAGGAACCATCTTGGTTCCACCTGCACAATGAACCATTTTGGGTCCAAACTTCAATATGAACTAACAGCCCTTCAACTAGCCTTCTCTGTGATCAAACAGTTCCTCTCACTAGTCTTCTCTGCTGATTCCATGAACCACCTTGGTTCTTTATCTCAGTCCCTGTTACCAGAACTTGTAGACCCAGGCATGAGTCTACATTGAACTGGCGTTTGACTGGGCCTTGCAAGTGGCATTCTACTTAGGCCATCCAACCATAGATCCTCAAAGCCTATGTCATTGTTTTTACTCACCCAGGTGATTAAGTCTGGGCTTTCAGTTGCAGAGTAATCAGCTCCACTTTCCAGAGGCCTGATCACACCAAGTTCTGCAGCTTGCTTCCCCAAGCAAACCGCCTTGATGACACCTCTGAGCAAATCCATGCCCTACAATGCTCACTTTGGGTACCCCCCAAAGCTCCCATGGGGACATAAATGAGGACACCCTACTAGTCCGTTAGGTAGGATGCTTGCTCACAGACCTTCTGTAGCATATCAGGGTATGTAGAGCCCTCAGAGCTCTTCCCCTCCCTGGCAGCCCATGTTACCCGCCAGGGGTCCAAAACCTTCTCCATCTCAAACAGATAAAGTTCCCTGCTAGCTATCTCACTCTTCACCCTTTAGCAGCCACAGTTCCCTGCTAGGTGAAGAAATCTAGCCCACAGCAGCCAATATCTTCTACTGGGTGAAGGTAACATCTGCCTCTAGTAGTCTTTACATCTACTAGCTAGGCCTTACCATCCCTAGTAGCCATCATTCCCTACTAGGCCTCTATCTGCAACAAACAACCAAACTTTTGCTTGGCCAACATTAGCCCCGCCTGCAAACCACCAAACATACAGACCGTCAAAGTATGGCTGCTTGTTGTGGGTTATTATTTCTGTTTTGTATCCTTAGGTTAGCTCAAATGGTGAATAGCCTGTTCCTTGATTGATGTGGACCCGGGATACTAGTAATACATGTTTCACATATAGTGGCCATGTGTCTTTGTCTTTGCCATCCATTATTTTCTCTAGGGCCCTGATAAGGCTGCCGTTTAGGTGTTCCACTCTGCCTGTGGCCTGTATGAAGAGGCTGTGGTATGTTTAATGTTTTTGGATTTTAAGTTGTTGTTTAATAAGTGACCTGATAAATTGGTTGCTCAATCAGTTATTATGTAGTCTGGAGTGCTGTAGTTGGCTATGATTGCTGTGTTAGTGAATTGGTTTATTGTTTCTGCTTTATGGTCCTTTGTTGCCCAGAAGATGGACCAGCGTGTGGCAAAGTCAATAGCTACAATTAAGAAACATTGGATTGTCTTTGTTTCTGGGAAGGGCCCCACTACGTCTAGCCCCCAAAACTTTAATGGTTCAGGATCCAGTACTGGGTTGACCGTTGGCTGGGGAGCGTTTGTGCTGGTGTATTTCTCGCACACTGTGCACTTTTTCAGAACATTAACTATATCCTGTTTGAGGTTGGGCCACCATACTATCTCTTTTAATGTGAGGTATATGTTGTTAGCCTTTGTATATCCTAGTAGGCGGTGATGTCTTAATATGGTGACAACTATTTGTGCAAGTGGGATTTACGGGACATTTTTGTCATTAATGATTCAATATACCATGCCATTTGATACATGGAAATACTTTTTGTTCCTTACTAATATATCATGGGTTAGTTGGTGTGTTGAGGGGTCTTTTCCTTTGGTTTTATGCTCAGTGTTTTATAGGTTTGGCCAGTCAGGGTCCAGGTGGTTAGGATTATCCTCTCTAGGCTGACATAGTCTAGAGAAAGCATCAGCCATGACCAGCTCTTCCCTCTTTTTGTATTGGATGTCCAGATTAAGCTGCTCCAGCAGGGACATCCATTTGGCTTGTTGCTGTGCAAGTGCATTCTGAGTTTTGAAATATATTAAGGATTTATGGTCAGTTAGTACTCAGACGTTTAAATGTCCTTCTAAGTAACATATTTGTTTCTTGCATGTGTGGTATATTGCTAGCAATTCCTTATTGTGTATTGGTTATCTCTGATCAGTGTTGGTTGGTTTTCTGCTTTCATAACACACTGGCAGGAAGTTTTGCTGCCCTGGCTGGCAGATGTGCAGGACTGCGCCAATGACGATGTCACTGGCATCTGACTTAAACTTGTAGCATCCATTGTTATTAGGGTATTGCAAGATTGATGATTCAATCAAAGCTTGTTTAATAGTTGGAAATTCTTGTCGCATTCTGGTTTCCAATGAATTTCTTTTTGGCATTACTCTTGATTAAGTCATTGATTGGTGTGGTTAGTTTCCCACAGTCTTTGATGTATTTCCTTAGGTAAGCTACCATTATGAGAAAGCATCTAACTTGTTTAATGGAGGTGGGGCATTGCATGTTATTTATGGCTTTTATTTTATCTGGATCTGCTTTGATGCCACTGTCAGAGACAATGTGGCCCAAGAACAGGAGTTCCCTTTCCATAAATTGGCACTTTCTTGGTTTTGCATAAAGTTTATGCTTTGCAAGTCAATTGAATGTCTTTCATACATGTGTGAGGTGTTCTTCTTTTGTTTTGAAAATACAATGATATTGTCAAGGTAGAATAATGTATTTGAGAGACCTTTTAGTGCTTGGTTCATCATGGTGACAAACGTTGCGGGAGCATTGGTCATCCCAAAGTTCATTGCCCTACATTCAAAGGATTCAAATTGCGTACAGAACACAGTTTTTGGTATGTCCTTTTCCTTTACTTCAACCTGGTTGTACCCTGATGTGAGGTCAATTTTAGAGAAAAATTTGTCTCCTGAGAGTCTTACAAACAGATCCTCAATAAGTGGAAGAGGTTATTTATTCTTTACTGTGCTTGCATTTAGTGCTTTGTAGTCAGTTACTAGACACAGAGTGCCTTTCTTTTTTCTTTACAAAGAACACTGCTGCCCCCCATGGGGATTCAGATGAGCAAATGAATCCTTTTGATAGATTGTCCTCAATGTGTGTTTTGAGGGTTTGGGTCTCCATGGGAGAGAGTCTGTAGAGAGGTGCAGGTTTAGGCATGGCTTTACATAGGTTGATGCCATGTTTGACCTCCCGTTTGGGGGGTAGCTTGGTGAGTTCTTCCTTGAATACATGGACATATTCATTTAGGAGTGCCGCAAGTTCTGGCCATTGGATTTTGGTTGTTTGCATATTATTGAATTCAGTGTACCTCATTATGTGGAGGGTACTATCTTTGATTAGACATTCTGAGTTATCTTGGTTTATGACCTGGACAAATACTGTGTCTCTTAGAATGAGGTTGTTGGGTCCTTTGAGGATGTTAAAGTTGACTCTGTTGTGTTAGATGGTCATGTTTTTTTAACATATGCTGGGGTCTACTTGGGTGAACCATTAAATGCCTGCTACAATGTAGTAGTTTGTGTTGTTCATGACAAGTCCTTTGATGGATGTTTGTATACCTTGTAGGTCAATTCTGAAGGGAGTTTTTTTGCCCTCAAGTAGAACCTTTATATTTATCTGCCATTCTGGCGTATTTGAAGTTGGATTTGACAACTGGTATTTTGTACTTGGTTAAAAAAGGTTTGCTAACCATAGTGTGTTGTGCACCAGAGTCAAATAAAATTTTATGTGTATTTGATTTGTAAGTGCATGGGTAGAAAAGAAGTTGTGAGTGATCTTTAATTTTTATGTTCATAAAAATGGAGGATTGCAGGACAGTGGGATGAGGACAGCAAAGTTCATGCCTTGGTACAGTTTCTTGTCAAGTTGGGGGGAGACAGGGGTACTTAAGCCTGTTCCACCTCCTCTTTTTCCTGTTCCTCTGTTTTGAGACCTTTGAGGTCAGAGAATGTGGGGTCAGATTCATAGTGGGTTGCTATTTCAGCATTGTTTACTTCAGTGGTGTCCTCTTTTTTGAGATGGGAGCGGTTTGCGCTTTAGATGCAGTGCAATTGTTGCAATTAGAGTTGCTGTTGTATGATTGATGTTTTGGAGTTTATTGCCATTGGAGTTTTCTCTGCCATTGCTGTTTGAGGAGCAATTGCTGTTGCGTGCAGCATATTCCATGTTTGCGCGTTTTTCTGCACACTTGGCTTCTGCAATGAGCGCAGGCATGGTGGTATTAGCCTCTGGGCGGATGAGGGCAGCAACAGAGGGTTTCATTCTGTTGATGAATGATGCTCTGGTGTGTACGTTATCAGCTTGTGCTGGGTTTTGGATTTTGCAGCGTGTTTCCTTGACATCATTGGTGTAAGCTGTGATAGTGGTCTTTTGAGAAAGATTGCTGAGCTGTATTGCAATGTCTTGGAGGGATTTGGTGACACAGAAATTGTGTGTGATGTCTGCTTCAACTCTTCCCAGTTGTCAAGCTGGTTGTCAGTTTGTGAGCCAACCCATGTGGCAAAACAGTTAGCTGTGGCCTCGTACAGGTGCTTCCTGGACCCATTTCTCATGGGGGATGCAGCTGGCGCGGAGTTTAGCGGCTGAGTGGTCTAGCCAGTTGATGACATTTTCTTTGTTTTTATCAAAGAACTTGTCAATAACAATGTATTTGGTGTTGGTAACTTCACCTGTGATAAGTGGTTGCATGTTTTTTTGTGGTTAAAGAGAGCAACTGCATTAAATTATCTTGGCGCATGCTTTGGGTATGACCAGACCTTTGAATACAGTGCATCCACTAGGTATATCTTCAGCAATGTCTGGGTGCAGAAGTACGTTTTCCAGGCCTCCTGGAATGTGGCCTGATTGAGTACGTGAGCAAAGGTGGGCGGGTTTTGGTCAGTCATTTTCTCTTTCATAGGCATGGTCAAAAACCTGTAGCTGCTACCAGTGATAAGGAGCGCCTTTTTGGGGAAGCTTCAAATATGGAATTAGGAGAGAAAAGAGGTATCTTTTATTGGATAATATTTTATACTTATATAGATTGGGCTATGGCGGAGATTTAGTTGGATCAAACCTAGGGTTTGGTCATGTGCGGGATGGGTTCAAGCCACTGGATACTTGGATCATCATGTGATATTGCTTGATTACCATTATTGGTATGTTGAGCGGTATATTGGAAGGGCATCAAATTGGGCAATGTCTGGATGTTAAGTAGGTTGGCAGTAGCCAGAATGCTTGTACATCCAGACCCTCAAGAGTGGTAATCACTTATTGCACCCACAAGGCTACTACCTCCCAGATTTCTTCATGGGTGAAAAACTGAACTGCCAAGGAACTATAAGGCTCTGCCCATGGTGCCAAACCCCAGAACCCTGCTATTTCCCAAGTGAAAAATGTGATAACAACCAGACCACAACCAAGGTAGACATGCCTCAGATGGGAAAACTCACCCTGGAAAAACCCTGCTGTGACATGACTGTCCTCTGCCTCCACTTCTAAGCCTGCACCAATGCCTATATAAATTTCCTCCCCCTTGGCCCTGGATAGGACAATTTTCCCTTGCCATACAAAAAACTCTTTAACCCCCATCCAAACCGCTCAATTCTTTTAAAGCCTTGGCTCACACAGTGGAGGAAAGATTTGGATTGGCATACCCTGCAGATTCCCTCACTTCCATTGTCCACCCAGGAAAACACTGATTGGTTTGGATTGGTTATTGACCTGGTGTTGGCTGTTGTTAAAACCCATTGAGGACAACCAAAAAATCAATCCACATCAACACTCCCAAGTTCAATTGGGCTTCTGGAGTCTCTCAATTACTCTGACCAATCAGAACGCAAGCCAGAGATTACAGGGACACCTGCCAACCCTCTGGAACCCCCTCTTCAAAAATTCTCCCCCTCCTAATCAGATGTACTGTTTCAGTCAGGTGGCCAACCAAACTCAAATCCTATCTCTTAAACCAAGCAAGGGGACTTCTGGTCCCCTGCTTGCCCATTTTGTTACCAGAATAAAGTTTAAGGGTTCAAACAATCAGCATCATTTTTGAAGGTTTGCTTTGAGTTCTCTAATTTGTAACTTTTAGTTAAAAATACTTTCTCTTTACTTATATCCTGGTCTATTTGCTTTTAGTTGCTTACCTGAAGCTAGTAAGCTTGATGTTAGTGTATATGTGTATACTTACCCGCTTTTTCTTTTGAAAGATCCATCTGAGCCTAGTATTTAAGTTAATGGTCAATACAAATACAAGCTTTTACCTTGAAATCTACTAATTTTGTTTGATTACAGACCCAACTTCCTATACATTGCCGTTAAATTTGCTTGCAGTGCTTCCCAAGTTATCTTCAAGGCTATTGGATCAATTTAGCTTCACCTTTTGATAACTACCACCTTTAAACATATCTCTATGTCCAGAGGATCAGAAGCCTTACTGAAGGCCTCGAGATTTTATGGAGATCTTAAAAATGATCTTCCATGCTCTAAGATTTGTGTGCTTTCTCTGGCCCCAGTCTTGCTGTTTATGTGGACTACCTCCCCAAATCTCTGGGGTCAGATTTCCTCTTCTGCCAGCCTTGTGAAAAATGACCCTCTAGGCCCCTGAATCTTTTAGATGACCTCCCAGGTAGAGCAAATGACTTTATCTCCTCTGGAGAGATCCTGGTTAAAAGCCTTACTTGTGATAACCTGGACTTATACTTCCCTGACCCCAATCCAGACAGCCACCTTGTTAAAGAAACTCTTGTACCTCTCCCCTCTGTTAGAGGAGAAGATGTTTGCTCCTCAGGAGACACATGAAGTTCTAGAGAGTACCCCCACATTACTCACTGATTGCTTGCTGGTTTAGCGTTGATGGGTTTAAACACCTACTTCCTTCAGTTGTCCCTGGTGCCCTCCCTTTGGTCCCCTTTCAAAGCGGTTATCCCAGTGATTCACTGGGTGGCATCCTGGTGGTTTGTCTCACCAGGATGGGAGCTGAACTTAGTTAGTTTAGCCCTCATCTCTCACAGTGTTGTTAATGCCTCCATTCACCATGTTTTGATTTCACCTTTGTTGGGTTATTTTGAGGATCAATCTCTCTCTTTGCTTTTGCCCTTCAAAATGAGGCTGGCTCTAAATTGGGAAATAAACTTTTTCAGTTTCCTGATCCTGTGCAACTCACTTTCCCCACTCATGCTTGTGACAAGTGATCCTACTGTCCTGGTATTGTTTTGTGGTATTGCAAACCACTATATAATACATTTCCTATTTTCCAATAAAAATAATTGCTATTCACATTTTTATCTTTGTGTCTCCACATACTTTGGCACCTCTCTAGCCACGTCTAGTAAATATTATTCATTCAGGGCCACAAGGTAATTGCATAGCCTTACCTGCTATTATAACCAAGACTTAGTAAAAATCCAATCCTAAGGTCAGGATTTCCTGTTGTGACTCTGTGCCGTACCTCAGATCACAACAAAAATGGTTCTCAATACAGAAGCTGTAAGCCCCTTGGTTACCCCCTTTGCAACTACATTTTTAGGACCTTTGCCTCCGCCTATACAAGAGCCAACTTCACCTGAAATTACCAGTCCTCCTATTGAGGAAGACATTGCCAACCTGCCTATTGTCCCTACTGTGCTGAACCTTGGGAGTGATCCCCGCCTAGTGGCCTACCCTTTGGGTACCCCTGGCTTAGAACAAGTCATGGCAGTAGCCCTTGAGATAGCCTTTGAAGAAGCCATCCCTTGCCTCCAGCTTCAGTTCAATTGTGCATAATACTAAAAAATGGTTGTAGCACCACAATTTCCACAGAATCTCCTCTCGGCAGCTGGCACTGCTGAACACTTATTGTCCTCCTTTGTACAACCCACTTTATCCCATCATCAAATAGTATTAGGGCACCATGTTTAGGAAATTTTGTTGTTGCAAGCTGCCATCACCCTCACTGGGATCAGTTTGCGGCCTATCAGCAGTGGATTTATTGCTTGTTTTCCTTAGTATCTGACAATCAGCGCAACTCTGTCATCTCCTATCTTGTCTGGTCACTTCCATTGAAAGAATGCGCCAATCCATCCCCAAGTATGTCAGAGAGAGCCTTCAGGAGTTCCACCAACTGGAACAGCCCTGGCGTGCCCAAGTAGACTATACTTTAAATGCCTATCTCACTGACTTTGAATGGCTTGTGCAACAACTTAATGAGTTCAGTGCTTATTCCTTTGACCAATTACAGCAAGTAGCGGTCCATGCTGCAAAGGGCCTCTGCAGACTTGGAGAGGATTTTGATCAAGAAAGAGCTGTCACTGCTACTGCTATAGCCAAACTCCAGAGTCAGGTGAATGAATTAGCTACGCTCAAGCCAGATATTCCGCCCTCTCCCCTTTCTGATGAGTTGGCAGATTGAGAACAAAGAATATGGGACGCTATTTAAGATTTAAGAGCATCTACCCGCAGTCAGGATTGCCCCCCCCAAAGCCCCTCAGCCTGACCCTCAAGTGCTTGCGCTGACGGCTCAGGTTGCTGAATTACAACAAGAGGTTGCTACTTTGTGTGAGACAATGGTGTCTGTAGTTAGTACACCTGAAGTTTTGAGGAAAAGATGGTTGTTGCCCTGGCTTGTCAGGAGCCCCTCACATCCATTTTTCTAGAGAGTTGATAGCACTAGCCAATGAAGTGGACCTCCTGAAGCAAGATCACTCTAAGCTTGATAAGGACGTACAAGAACTAAGTGAAGTGGTTGATTCAGTAAATGACAGATTTGCCTCTTGCCTCCCAGTGGGTCCATCTCTTACTTCTCAACTGGCTGAGCCTTCCTCAGTAGTAACTGCACAGGGTCAGTGCCTGGATGTTACTGAGCAGCAGACTGCCCTTGCTAATAATACAGGTACCTTCACTGCCAACACCTTGACTACCATTGAAGATAGTGTTTGCCAGCTGTGGGCCAGGCAGCCCCCCACCAAGTCAGAAGCAGTATTTCCCCACACATAAATGTACTCAATAGCAACAATAGTGGCCCAACTCCAGAAGCGCACTTCAAGCCTACCTTTAAGCAATTCTTTGACCCCAAAACCCCAACCATTGCAGCTTTCCTAACTATCTATGAATCTGCTATGAGAAGAGCCTCAGATGAAGTCAATAAGGAACACATTATGACCTGTCTACACCCAACCTGCCAAGAGGTAGTAGTACCAGAGCTGCCCATCATTAAGACCTGGGAAGATATGAAGCAACTTCTGATTGACAAATTTGGTGGTGACCTTAGTTTAGAAGTGAAGAAGGACGGCTTCATGCACATTGCTTTCAAACCAAAAGAGACCCTAGCTGAATTTGCAGATAGATTCTACATGGAAGGACAAAAACTGATCACAAGCCGCCAGTTGACCACACATGAAGCATACATGGCTTGCGCTCAAGCCCTCAAGGTTAACCAGCTCCGGTGTCTTCACTTCAAGGCCCATAAAGTCATGCTTTCTTCCATGAAGAGCATAAAGACACTGCTGCAGGATATGCACCTTACCCATTCTGGGGAAGTTGTGCGGGAGAATTGTGCTGCCTCTACCTCTGGTTTGTCTTCACGTGGGATGTGTATCATTAACATGAACTCGCAGAATCCTCCTCATTAACAGGGTTGCCATAACTGTGGTCAGATAGGTCATCATTCTTGAGTCTGCACCAACCCACAGGTTGAAGGAGCTGATCTAAAAGAGCAGGCGGGAAAGAGCAGTCAACCTAGAGGCAGAGAAGCTCTTGGTTGACAATTCTTCCCAGTCTCTTTCAATCCCTCCCTCTATATCTGACTCCAAGCCTGCTGATAATGAGGCTCCTCCTATTCTCCTATTGTTCCACAATATCTCTGACAACTCTGACCTGGATGACTCTGATACAGACAACGCTGATGCATATGGGTACTCTGTCCTGGTTGTCCCTAAAACTATTACTGTTCCTTATAAGCTACGCTCTGAGAAGACTACTACAACCGCCAAGCCTCTGCCTGAAGCCAAGGAGGTTGTCTTTTGACCTTACCTCATCCAAGCCAAGAGATTGCCCATGCTTGTTGAGTCTTCTAAAGAAGCTGCTGAGGTTGCTGAAGCTGTGTTCAAAAATGTCTCCGTCTTGCTCCCTCTCCAGACAGTTTATAAGGAGTTCCTGGGCCTCAGATGCATGATTGAAAAGTGAGATAAAGAACTAACACAAGCCCAAGACATTCTGGCTGTCCTCCCTCCCTTCAGTTGCACCACCACTTCTGTTGAATTATCCATCCAAAAGGTGAATATTAAGGCTGTCTTAGACACAGGATCTCCTGTTAATATTGTCTCCTCAAAGTTGGTCAAGAAACTCAAGCTCGCCCCTGA